>CAEGAF010058115.1:0-61286 GCA_903067075.1 Micropoecilia bifurca | reverse complement strand
GTGTGTGTGTGTGTGTGTGTGTGTGTGTGTGTGTGTGTGTGTGTGTGTGTGTGTGTGTGTGTGTGTGTGTGTACCTACAGTATCCTTTAGTACAACCCACTAGGGACTTTGTTTGTTGTCTGTGCACCACAGGGGAAATGCTGTCAGCTTTACAAGTGTATTGATTCACACCACACACACACACACAGAAACAAAAGGGCCAGAGAAATAAGGGCTGTCCAAGAGTGTGATGGTCTGTGGAGTTCCTTTTGTTCTTTTTGAAGAGTTTTCTCAGAAACTCAAATGATGAGAGCTTTGAAAAGTTTAGCGTGTAAATCAGAGCATAAAATTGAGCAGCAACGTCCAAGGCTCACCTCATAGGTCATACAGAATTCATAAGAAAAAAATTGCACTTCAAATTGCTTTTTGCTTTTAATGAGAGTAAGTTGAGTGTGCAATAAAATATGTAGATTCTTGCCTCTACCTTAATGTGTTAAATATGATAAAATTTGTGGCATTATCATGGTTTACTGTTTACTGCAGTATGTCAACATAGAAGGATCTCATGAGGTACATTAGGAGCTTTATATGATGAATTGTATTGTTAGTCTTATTTACAAGGCATGATTATCAGTATCCAGCAGAAAGAAAATTGCACACAAAACTGAATATTTGCTAAAACTGGATTTAAAAACAGACTCAACATGAATCAAAAATGTGTGTTTTGTACACACACATATCTTCTGCTGCCAGTAGATTTGCAAATAAACAACAAATACTGTACATTTGCCATGAGTACAAAAATTACAAGTTCAGACCAGTGTTGGCGTTCAAGCTAGAGTTTACTTTGCAATGTTACAGTTACCTGGAATCTAAAAACCATTAGCAGAACATATATCTTTGTTGGAAGTCTCTTCATGTCATTCTTTCTAACACAGTTTTGCCTCCCACTGAGATGTGCCTGAAAAACCTCCAAAGAACGGCTGCCCAGGACGCTTCCTGACCAGATACCCAAATCATCTCAATGACTTATTTTCATGCAGAGGAGCAATGGCTTCATTCTTAGCTGCCCTTAGATGATGGAGCTCCTCACCTGCTTCCTACAGAGGAAGATGAGAATTTCTTGTTACAAGCAAATGTATTCTTTCACTCACAATTCATATTCTATTACCATAAGAGCAGGTTGAAACATAGACCTACTGGTAAATTGATGGCTTTACCTTTTGGTCAACCTCGGCACCAATCTGTACATCCAACTCCTGCTCCAACCTGCCTCCATTTGTGAAGAAAACAACCTAGACACTCCTCCGTTTGGTGCAGAGGGGGATTCTGGCAGGAAGGGAACGATCCATGTTTTTCCAGTTGAGAACCATGGCCTCATACTGGAAGCAATGGGCTCTCCAGCCACTTCACACTCAGCTGTCAACTACTCCAATACAAGCCAAACATCACAACACAACGAAGCCAACAGAACTACATCACCTAAGCCAAACTTTAGAGCAGCTTTACTTGGGAAAATACCAGAACCATTAAGCTAATAACATGAACATGGTGTCTACATTTTAAAATTATTTCGGGGTTCAAATTTAATGTACTGTCAGGCAGTATATACAGGCATGACTGCTTGTTTGAACACAATTAAATTGTTACCCAACAGCTTCCCAGGTTGGTGGTGGGAACTCCTACATGTGTGTGTGTGTGTGTGTGTGTGTGTGTGTGTGTGTGTGTGTGTGTGTGTGTGTGTGTGTGTGTGTGTGTGTGTGTTTGTATGTAGGCCTGAACTAAAGACCTGACGGTTGATGGAATTATTCACCATTGCAGCATAGCTTCCAGGCATGAGTGCGTGAGCACGTGCAGCCATGAATGTCAAAGATCTTTTATCCAGACTCACTGCTCCCAGTGTCACCCACAATCCGTGCACACATACATATCCTGACTGATAAACACCAGCAAAAATGAATGTCAGGATGTCACATTGAGTGACAGCAGCGAGCATGACGATCCCTTCTGACAGGCTTAGCTGGTATCACCGCACAGCAAGTGGCGTTTGAGCACATGTCCACAGACAAATAGACCAGTGCAGAAATGAAGCATTAGGCTGTGGAACATTAATCTTTGCAAAAACTGTTTATATATCACACTGATTTCAGTAACTTAATTTACGGCTAATGAATGTAGAAACCAGGAGAAAAGCAACACTAATTTTTTGTTTCTTTCAGATCATAAGTGCTTCACTACAAGGTACCTGGATGTCTCTTCTTTCTTTAAGACTTTTCACCTCCCACACAGAGGGCTTTTTTTATTCTAAGCATGGCTGGAAGTAAAAGGCTTCTGAAATGTAGCCAGAACAAACAGGGCCATTGAGGTCACTAATGGGGCAATTTGGACACGTGTGTCACTTTGGGTTGTTTTTGCTTGACAATTCAAACATGTCCCTTAACATGCTATGTGAGATGGTTTGTTCACATGTTCCAAGGTGTGAATTGCTAAAAAAAAAACACCTGGGGAGTCAATGCTGCAGAGCAGGTGTTAGAAAAACGAAATCTGAGAACACCTGATCTGTTTAGTGTTATTTTTCATGTTTAACATAGATGGCTTTCCTCACTTCTCTTTCAAACTACATGTTTTCTCTTTCTTCAAATGAGTGGCCATGAAATGCTGATTCTTGACTCAATCAATTGCTTTTCTGTGTTGTGACTGTTTAGTTTCTTCAGCGCAGAGGTTCCTCACTGCAATGGACTGCATAAACCACACCAGTGGATTTCAGTTTAGTTGTTCTTTCTTTCTTGAGATGAACAAATCTCTCTGTGTGAGTGTGGTTCGGTTTAAAATGCACCCAAATATCATAGAAAATAGCCTACTTAGCCACATGTGCAATGACAATGTTGATGGAATAATTATAGCATAATGTGAGCAATGTCAATAACGCTTGCCTCAAAAATAGATAGTATTTAAACATACTATACATATAATTTACCACCTCAAGTTCTGCAACCTGAAGAAGAGAAGAGCTCAGACTCATTGTCAGGTGGTGGATACAGAGGCTAAGCTGTGCATGATACTGAGTTAACGATCTAGTTAATGACACCAAATGTGATACATCAGCTCCTGCTTTTCTTGTTATAGAGAAAACCTACATCCACATTACAAAGACTATGTTATGGCTGTGGAATTAGCCTTTGCCTGCCACCTGGACCAGATTATGGATTTCCTAAACTTTGCTTTTCACAGGTATTGGGGCCTAAGCCTGACTAAGCCCCATGAGTCAAGGGTTGACCACCTGGAACTCACTGTTGAACTCCACACCAAGTTTGTCTCCAGGAGAGTGAGTCACACTAATGAACTGGTCCTGGACTAAATATTTCCCAGGATCAAAGAGATACTCAAATATATTGGGCGTGAAAAAGTGTGGACTTTACAAATAGGTATTAGCAGTAATAGTAGTCATTTGTGTTTGGATTTTTTTTTTATATCTGTTCAATGTTTATTAAAGTGCTTTGATTTAGTTTCATTTGATTGCCCCTTTAATGTGGTGCAGATTCTAAGAACATGAATAATTGCTCTACCTGGGCTTTCAGGCAGTGAAGTGCTGGATTTATTTTTTTTTCTCAAGCACTTGATCTTATAAAAGAAAAGATTTTAAAATCCCTATCTGTCCAGTCCACCCAAAATTACCACCATAACTTAATATGAGAAATTATCACCATAGCCAGGAATTTCCATGTCCTGGAAACAGGAAATATTGAGAGTTAATGCATGATTAATTTGGGAGAAAATATGATTAATATTCATTATGAAACATTTTTTTCTTCTGAAGCATGTTCATGTTCTAGCACTAAAAACAAGTGCAAATTGCAAGTAGACTGTTCCATCTGCTGTGGAAATTGTATTTCCTACTCAAATCAAAGACAATGCTGCAGATGGTTCATTTTAATAACATTACTGCTTAAGAAAGAAGCAGCATTAAGCACTGGTGAAACACTTATGAACACGTAGATTTAACAGCTAAGTGGATTCAACGTGTGTATAGGGAAGAGCTGTGACATCTATGGTGCACTGCTCTACCACTCAACCTTTTTCAGATTCCTCAAAGCAACACATTAAACCCCAATTTAATGAAAATCAAGAGCATAAGAGAAACAGAGTCATTGGTATCTACCTGAATGAAGAACTAGTTCTTAGGAGTCCAGCAAACCACAGTAAGAGCCAACATACACAAATGTAGAAAACACTGAACAGTGTTGAACAAGCAGTTACCAAAGTTACTCCACAAATCCATCACTGACTCATCCAGGAAATGCTCTGAAAATTCAAAATTTGCTATAAAGCAACAACAGATGACGGCATAACCTTTTACTGTTCCCTCCTTGTATTGCTATGCGCCACATCATCATCCATTTTCTTTACACCCTTGTCCCTTAGTGGGGTCAGGAGGGTTGCTGGTTCCTATCTCCAGCTAACGTTCCAGGTGAGAGGCAGGGTCACCCTGGACAGGTCACCAGTCTGTCACAGGGCAACACAGAGACACACAGGACAAACAACCATGCACACACACACNAGTCATGTTTTTGGACTGTGGGAGGAAACCGGAGTACCTGGAGAAAACCCACCATGCACAGGGAGAACATGCAAACTCCATGCAGAAGGACCGGGGCCGGGAATCGAACCCAGAACCTTCTTGCTGCAAGGCAACAGCTCTACCAACTGTGCCACTGTGCAGACCCACCACATCACCATGCGTCCTATTTTCCTCAGTCTATTTAACGTTATGCTGCAGTGTGTGTCCTATGTAAGCATCTGTACAAAACCAAACTGATGCATGCCCATTCCTTCTGCCTACACAATAAAGCCTTTTATGATTAGAAGGAGCACTGTGATTATTTTTCCTCCCCAAATTGCCTAGCTTCTCTGCAAATTCACCTCACTGACTCTCCATCCCCATCATTTAGGGAGCACTAATGTGTTAAACGCGAAGAAAAAGACAGGATGTCTTGCCATTTTCTGCTTCCCCACTGTTTCCGACATTGCTGTAGTGGCTAAATTAGATGAAGCCAAACACAGGGATTGTCTGTCTAAGGCCAGATGTGATATTTGTTTTCCACAGTGCGGCGTCAGGTAGAAGGGAAGAAAAAATAAATGGAAAATCCAAACAGCTCCCTCATTGGGTTGGGGACTGATTTTGATTTGCTGATGGAGGCCAGTTAATCATTTGATCCTGTTAGAACAAGTGAAGTGTTTGTGTGTTTGTGTGCGATTCTGCCGGGAGAGTTAACAACCGCTGTAAACAGGCCAGAGCTCTGTGTCTTGATTTGTGTGCAGGCCATGCTGTGTGTGTGTATTTGTCCTCGCTCAGGCTTTTTCTTTTTCTTTTTTTTCCCCTCCTATAAAAGCAATTTGCCCCATGCTCAGGCTAGGCAATGAGCAGATGCTACCATTGTAAATGATGATGCGAGAGGCCATAATAAAGAGTTGATAAACACAGAATTACTGCTGGGCTGTGGGCCATGAGGAGGGGAGGAGGGGAGCGAAGAAGACATAGAAAGTATGAAGAAAGAAGCGCCGCACACCCAAACACATCTGTCAGACTTCCTTTAAGCACATATCTGCAAACTAGACCCATTCTAGGTTATGATAACATAAAAGAGATCCTGTTTCATGATTTACTTTGTGTATTTTTGCTAGGTGATTTGATCAAAGATGACCAGATTTTATGATAGAAAATGCTTAAAGTTGCCTCGAATTAAATATGTAAAATCCTTCTGCTGTTAAATGTTACTGAAATGATGACATTTTATTTAGCTTTAACAGCTCGCTATGTTGGCTTTTTGTGACACTAACAGTCCAGCCTATAGCAAAGAGCAGTTCGAACTTTGTTTGGGACTTTGGTTGGGACATGTTTTATCTGATGTTTAAAATGAATTCAGCTGAATGGTCAGACAATGGAAGTTGTACAACATGATTTGTAGAAACTTTAAGTTTGTGGCGAGAAAGCCACAGCTGACTCTGCGTGCTAATGATGCTGAGGGGCTTTTTGATGCTTTGTAAGGAATCTGCACTTGTACAATTCAAGTGCGGATGAAAATCTAAAATATTTCTAGTATTTGAACCTACCCCCAATAATTCTACTGCAGATCACCTTTTAAAAATACAATTTTGAGATTTTAAATATTTGTCCTAGTAATGAGAACATAAAATAGGACGATTTTCAGTGATTTCCTTGTTATTAGCGTCACTTTAGAATTAGAACAATATATAGTCTTGCCAAAGCTGGACTGGATTATTCTACCATGATAACAGGGTCATAAAATACATTATATTCTATATTGCATAAAATCATTTTTGCAGAAAATTTCAGTTTCCCTAAATTTTTTTGTTAAAATATTGTTTACTTAGAAATCCTTCCCTATTTCTGATGAAAGATGTGTGATTTGTTTACAGAATATTAGCATTTAGAAAATGAGAAGAAAATGAGCTTCCCTTCTTGTTTTCATAGAAGTTGTCACACTAATGATAATCAGATAGTCAAATTAACATCAGCTGATTAAGTTCACCTGGCTGCCACTTACCCTCTCTGTTGCACAAAAAGCTTTTTCCATTTTTGTTTAATCTTTGGTTAATTAAAAAATATGATGTGATTTTAGATATGAATCTAAAATACTGAAACAAAAGGCTCATAGTGCAATGAAATTCATTGTGCTGCAACATTATCTGGAGAAAAGAAGCCTGCTGATCAATGTTTATGTTGTGGTTGACTCTATTGTGTTTAGTCTGAAACCCTTTTTAGCCATTTTACACATCTCTGCTGAGCAAAGAGGAGATGGATGGAAAGGCAGACAAAAGGTGGGGAGTACAGATGGCACGAAACAAAAGCAAAGCGAAAAAGAAAACAATGGTTCCAGCAATTTACAAGGTTGGACAGAGAACATCCCACTGCAAATGAGAAAATGGATGCCTTTCATCAGCTGACGTTCTGAAGGAGAAGAAAGTGATGAGACATGCAGTATATTACATATAAAGTGTTTGTTTGGAACAAGCCTTTTCATATAGCAAAACATATTATGGGGTTGGGGAGTGTTTATATCTGTGCTGCAAACTCTTACGGATTTCTCACTACTATTGCAGATTAAGGGAAAATACCTATGAAACTGTAGTGTTTGTTCAAACGGTAACACTTTATTTGAAGGGGGGTTAATAAGACGGTCATAACACCGTCATAAACATGACGTTTACAGTATGTTTACTGTTAATCCAGTGATTTCTGTACTGGATTAACAGACCACATTGTGCAAAGTACACGCACATGTAAACATACCAATCCAGTCCATTTCAATGTTGTCCTCAGTTAAGATAGACACAAAGTGCATAAGTGATCAAAGAAAAAAAATCTTCATCACACAAAGCTCTACAGAAGACAAGTAACGAGGCATTCATGTAAATATGGTGACTTTGGACGGGAATGCATCAAAACGTTGAAGGACATTGGTTCTGAAAGTCCCTTGTTTGTCTTTGCATGTTTTTGGTTACATAGTGTGGCCCTCTCAAAAAACTCCCATTTATCTTCCATGGAGCAGCTTTGCTCTGACAATAATGTGCATAAACTTTAAAAATCCTTTGGCAATAACACCCAAGAAAATAAGTGATAAATGAAATTTGTCCAACAGAATTCTTGGTCACTTCAATGATATTGTGGGCAGTGTTCAAAGAAATTGCAAACTCTGCAAGTCTGTTAAGGAGTGTTACAGAGATATTAATAGACTATACAAAAGCAACGAGTATCAGAGTTTAGTCTCCTCACAGTCTTCAAATGCTGCTCATTCAAAAATACTGCAATCCGAACATCGAACTCATGTAAAAATTTGGACAAGAAAATTAACCATATTACTTTATCAATGTAGGTAAGGTTCAATCTTGCAGTTTATTGATGAATGTTAGTGTCCAAAATCGTGATGGTTTAATGTTGAGAATAGTTTATTTACACTTTATTAGGAGCATTCCAATAATAAGGAAAAATCATATTAGCAAGTTTGGTTGATCTTCAGGTATCTTTGGTTGATGTTCACAGTGCCGCCACAAGGGGGCGATGTACTGTGACGGCAGTAGTTCCGCCAGGCGGGGGGAATCTTTTTGTGAACGGTGTTGTTGCAGCTTCCGTTCGCACAATGAAGCGAAGCTGTTTCACATCTCCTCATTTCTCCTGTCAACAGAGGTAATATTGCATAAAATGAATACAAAATCACACATAGTAGGGCTTTTTTTTATATGATTTCAGTGCTTTATGGCCAACTCGTGTGATTTTATTCATGTTAAACGAGGTTGATAGAACGGTTAGGCTGTTATCGTTACGAAGTGTAATGGCGGCGCTCTACCCTCACTTTACCTCTGATACTATTAGCGTCGAATCCCAAACTCTGTTGTAACGTTCAGATATCATTGTTTTAATAGTAAAATTCTTCTAGTAGTACTTTTAGTCTCATTTGTACATTTAATATTGGTTGTTATTGCTTTGGAAAAATATAAAAAGGATTTATTAGCAGACTAAGCTGAGGCAATTGGGAATATTATTTCAGTTGATACTCAAGTAACTAAATAAAGCACTATTTTCTGGTAATATGTGTTTGCTAAAGCTAAAGAACATACCTATAGAAATAGGTTAGAATATTTATTAAGAGGATAACTATAAAGAGAATAGAAAGTTATTCTACATAGCATGATTGTGTTGTATCATATGCAATTGGACAGAAATGTGAATTGAAATGTATTTTTGAATACAAATTTGAAATGAAAAACTGCATCAAACCAGAACATGCTTCCCATCTCATAATGTCTCCTGTTTATTCAGGACCATTCTTCTGCTGCAGGTCTGCCTCTCCTAGATCGGACCTGTAACACACATACCTATATGGCAGGAAGGTAAATATTCATTTTCAAATAACAAGTTTGAGCCAATCACCTAACCTTGGATAAAGCAGTCCAGAAGGAAGTTGATACTGTGCTGTGGCTGACCACGAAACACAGCACAGATGTGCTGAGAGAGCATTTAACCTATAGATGACATATTTAGTACGTGCTGCACATTAACACACAGAGGCAGGAAGAAGGTTGGACACACAATTATGGACAAACATGAGCAAGCTTCCATGCGGAGCTCGTGTTTGTTGCTTTGTTTACCAGATGACTAGTCAAGAAACCGTACCACACTGTTCCTTCCTGCAATGAATCTATGCAACAATGTGTGAGAATGCTGCAGATTTCTAAAAATGAGTCCTAAATTGGGATCTATCTGTTTAAGGGGCTCAAGAAGGGGCCCTGTAGCGAGCCTTTTAATGAAAGATCAGAGCAGACCATTCTGAGTGGGCAAACAAATGTGCAGGCATGGACGCATGTGCCATAAACTACCCCCTTCCAATAATCCCTCTCACTTCTAATGGTGGCCATTTGCCATTCATTAGGATCAAAATGTTGTTTTCTGCCAGGACAAATTGCAAAGCTATTCCATTCACAGCTTGAGGAAAGTCTGAGACTCTGCTGGGTTTCTTTGGCTTGTTTAAGTGCCCAAACACGGCTGGCTAATGTGGCTAACAAGCCCTGAATTGTGTAGTGTAGTAAAACGGCAGGGAGAAGAAAACTGTAGGGAAGCAAGCAGGAGATTTTTTTATTTTTTTATGTTTCCTGTGTAAATATTTCAGTGAGGGAATTCAAGATCTTTTTAGAACTGTTGTTAGGGAGTTCATATGCTTTTAAGAGCCATGTTCAGGGTTCAAGAAGAAACAAAGATACTCATCACCTAACACAATCTGTGAAGAAACCAATATATCTTAAGGTATTTAGAATCTTTAAGCATATGTAAACGTAGGATACAATATTAAGGCTTGTCGATGTCTTGTTTACTATATAGTTCTATTTTCTTATGTTTGTCGTCCTTTTTATAATATTGTTAATCTTTAATTGTAAGATTTAAATGGACTTTCGCTGCAAAGAGCTGGTTTGACCAAATTCTCTGGCGTGAATAAAATCTGGAAACCATCAGTGATTCACTGGTCTTATCCCATTAGCAGTTTACCTTAATCAGCATGGTTTTAAGTGCCACGTTAATTTTGAGCTTACAATACGTGTATAGAATGACTTGGAACAAGCAAACAACTATGATGGTGGCAGAAATGTTGTTGCAAATGTTTGCATTTATTTGAGATTCTATCAAATCTACACGGAGCCTAAATTATACAGACAGGTTTACAGTTTGTGAATTAAGTTGCTGAATAAAATTAAGGTTTGAATAATATTCCAATTTATTGAATATGACTGAATATTAGCAGTCTTTCCTCATTGTAAAGGTAAGTGGGTTTTTTTCCCAGTCTACCCAGGGTACGGGCTAAAAGTTAATCAGATGTTTGTCTGAGTAACATAAAAACACAAATAGCTAATAGCTGCAGAGCAATTTGCATGGTAAACAAAACCATGAAAAGTGCTCCCTAGACAACAAAAATACAGAGTCGCTTTACATTATTTCTAGCATTTAAAAAAATAGGGACACAGATGCAATTTACAGCTGAACTGCTTCCCAGAAGCGATAACATCTAAGGCAACAAGTGTAGTTTGTCTTTGTGGGTGTGATATTACAACATTATCAGCATTTCTGTGGTTTGAATGTCGTGCAGGTGGATGAGGAGGAGGTAATTAACACTGACATCTCCTGAGCCAGGTCTAATCAGTGCTCTCTTCTCCTCATATGCTATATTCATCTCCACTCTTTATCCCTCCTATCATAGTGATTATCACTTCATAACTGTCTTTATTTACCTCATCTTGCCTATCCACCTATTCTCTGAAACGATATGAGTAGAAATAGATAATAGGAAAACTGTTGATGTTTCAACTCCAGATGTCTTGCTTTCAAGTACAGTTTTTCCTTCCTTAGAGAGAAGATAAAACAGAGGACTGACTGGCCAATCACTTTTCAAAACATTCCTATAAATGGAACAATTATTTAGCAGGAAAAAGTATGTATTTTACTGCATGAAGTATATGTTTTGGTCAATATTCACTTTAGAGGTAGACAGTTACTATAAAGAAGGGGTGAAACAGTATATGCATTCAAAATATTAAAGTACAGATGTCACTTTTGGGTTCATGCTGGTGGAATGAAAAATACCATCACTGTCATTTAGGTGAGGATGGACATGTGTTTGTATTACTTAAACTAGTATTTACAACATAAGACTTTTACATATATGACAAAGCATCGGAGACCGTCACAAGGTTTTAAAGTTTATTTCGTGTCACACTTAGTCTTTACCATTTTAGCCTGTTTTTGTGGTGTTGGGTTATTTGAATAGAAGTTCTGCCCTGTTTTGTTTTTGTTTAAGTGATATATAAATCATGTGCACAACCTCAACAACATTTTGGCACAACTAAGTTCATAAAATAACCTTAGGAATTCACAGTTTGTTTCTGTTACAACATGCAGTCTGATACTTTTTGCTGAACATTAAATTCAAATGTGAGCTTTGGCCACCTGCTTGATGTGAATGGGAAGCTCTGCATTGGTTTTGAGTGTAATGTGTCCACTTGAATTCTGCTGTGACTTGCATATAAAAGTTTCTGGACTCAACATTCGCAAACCCTGGAGAATATACTGTTGTTTTAGTTTGAAATATACACTAAGACTAGAGTATTGGGAGACCTATAAGTTGACTACTATCTTCATTACTTTTCAACTTTAGTTCCTATGAATTAAACTTTAAAGTCTCATTGTTTTGCTTTCTCTTTGTCAGGTTAACATGACAACCTGAGCAATTTTTTTTCAACCGTCTCAGCTCATAAATATTGTAAGTATTCAGAGTTTTTCCAAAGAGTGTGCAAGTGAGAATTACTCATTGACCAGCAGAAGGCAGGGTTGTAGCATCTTTGATCTCTTACACCCCTATTGCATCCTAATGCCCTTTCTGCACCCTAATGCCCTTTCTGCACAGACATGGACATACACACTGAAATAGATAACAATCAAAACCACAAGTCTTCTAAATGTATATGTCAAATTTTGTATATTTGCAAAATAATGGCAAAGATGAAAGTAAAAGTAAACAAAGTGCCATGTTTGTGGGTGAACTTCTGCTAGAGATAGAGGGACATAACTTTCTCGAGAAAAGCCATCATGTTATCATCTTAGAGGTTTGAGTGAAGAGTGAAGTTTTCTCACAGGCACAAGTCTGCTTTTTAACAGACCTCAGAAACACACACATGGACATGTAATAAGGCCCTAAACACTGACAAGCAAGCATCCAGGTTCAAATGTGTTCACTGGCATTGGGCCCACATTGTTTATTCTTTGATGGAAAGCCAAGTGGAAATAGGTATAGAGGTTACAGAGGAAAACGGAAAGAAAAAAAGGTTTAAAGGCAGAACTGTGCAAGAGATATTTATGTGTTAGTATACTCATTTTTAGGGAAAAAAAATCATCAGAACCAAAAAAAAATTGTTGGGGCTACACCAAATGTTGAAGAAAGGAGACAAAAAGAGTCAAATGTATTTTTGATGGTGTAGAAGGCAAGATAACCTGAACAAAAGAAAAGATAAGTAAAATCTAAGATTACATCTAACAATTAGAGACATGTTTTAACCTTTTCCAAACTCCCTTGCTTCCTTTAGGTGTTGTTTTAAGTGCATGTAACACTTTGCAATAAATATTTCTATTCATATTCCATTATGCATCTGCTTGTAAAATTCATATGCTTTTGTATTCTCTCCCACCGCTCGTCCTTTTTGGTGAGCACCACTCCCACTGTGTGCGGAAATGTACAAAATGGGGACATAGCCGGCACACTAGGGCTGTAGTGATACAATAATCTCACGATACGATGCATCATATTCTGCTCACAATACGATATATATTGCGATATTCTGCAAATTCAATACACTTGCAATTTTCTGAAACATTTTAGAGGGACAGAGTGATTTTGGTGACATTTTGTGACTCTTATAGAGTTGGATTGAACTGAAAACTGATTAAAAGCACCAACTACACAATACCTGGCTCTGGTTGGACACAGACTTAAAGTCGACAGCTGGACAAAATGAATCAAAGAAGTGGAGAGAAAACATGTTTCTTTTAGTTGAAACAGTCCAAACTGTAGCTGACATGCATTAGTAAAGTAAATAAAGTGAACCAGGTTCCTGCTCTGAATAGTTTGATGCCTTTTTAACCTGAACATCTGAAGGAATCACTCTAAGCCTGATGACTGAATCACTCTCCTGGCAAAGCAAGCAGCAACTGAGCAAGGTGACAGTTGGATGTTACGATACTTGCGGATGAACATTAATTTTTTTTAGGAAATAAAATATCGATATATATCGCAAAATCGATATTATTGCACAGACCTACGGCACAGTAATCTATTATGATTGCCCTTGCGACCCCTATGCTTTATAGAAGTATTGTTCATTCAACACATTCTCCTTTTATGCCAGAGATCCTGCGTTAGCTTTTTTGTTTAGTCATTAAGTAGGGCTGTGTAATGGTATCGATTTTGCGATATATATCGATTTTTGATGGTGAGGAGAAACACTTGCATGTTACAGATTGGGTCTGAGGAACCTGCAGCCTGCAACTACAGTGCCAAGTTTTCTACTCTATTTTATCATATTTATGGTGAGTTAGGGGAATGTGTCATTGTTTTATCCCATAAAAAGCTGATTGAAATTCAGTTCAATTCAACCTGCTTGTTTCTTGCTGTAAACTGTCCAACTGAAGAGATCACACTGAGATGAAGCAAGCTTGATGCAGCGAGTTTGATTGAATCAACTACGAGGTGAAGGAGGGACTGCAGGGAATGATCAGATAAGTTAGAAGTAGGAGAGCAGAAACATGAGTTTGTTTCCACAATTTAAAAAAAATGAAGAACTGCTCCACTCGCTCCATTGTTCAGAGACTTATTTCAAGGGGATCTCCACTTCTTCTAAAATTAATACTGACAATATAAAGATAAAAAAAAAATCACATTCACTTGCTTGCACTGAGAAACCGAAGTCATTAGTGCTGCTTTATAAACTGTCTAAAGTCAAATGGTGACAGTGTATTTAGTTCTGAAATGATGTCATATTTTTGCAGGTAACTCATCCATCTTGACCAAGCAAGATTAAATTTGAACTACTCAAAGCCATCCTCAATTTATTTTCAATCTCCTTGAAGCCTTCAACTTCCCTCTGTTTGAAACCCTCAGTCATTTGATCATGACACGAGACAGAGACCATCCTACCTTAATATAAGGAATTCTTTCCAGTGATTGAGTATTCAAAGCATAAAACAAAGTCATAAGACCAGCTATAATATTTATTTGATATGGAAATGCTTGCAGATATGCATTGCAAGGTATAAATTATTCATGTTGTTTTTTGATTTTTTTTTTTTGTGTGTCTACAATATATATACTATGTATTCTCTTCTTCTGACAGAACCATCTTTTGAAATAAGAAAAGAAGAGGTTAAAGAAAGACGGGTCAGTTATCGTTCCACGTCAACTACAAAGGATGAAAGAAGAAAAAAATCTTCATCATGAGTACGAGTGACAGAAAGTGTGAAACACAACACACACACACACACACACACACACACACGCACACACACACACACACCTTTGTTTTTTCTGTTTCTGTTTAGAAAAAATACAAGGAAGCACACATACACACACCTTAATTAATAAAAAAACCTGAGCTGTTAACTACCAGTTATCAGTTTCATTCACTTTAACACAGGAAGTGCACCACTACCATGCTCACACAACACTGCAAGCACAGAAATGTATTCATGGCTATGTAAAATTTATATAGAGTTATTATAGACAATAACTTATGTCAAGCATACCTGTTAAATTTGACGTTTGTGGCATACTGGGGAAAGGGAAGTCTGGGCTTCCCTTCCGAAGCTGCTGCCCCCGCGACCCAACTCCGGATAAGCGGCAGAAAATGTATGGATGGATGGATAGACTTGACGTTTGTGGCATACACCTAAGGATAAACCCAAACTCATTTGTTCAAAAATATTCTAATATTTTAACACAATACTAGGAAAAGCTGTACAGTTGACATTGGCACTTCCAAGAAGTTGTGCAAGTTACAAAATACATTTACAAAAGAAGCTGACTGTGTATTGTAAAGAAACAGTAGTATGAAATGGAAAGTTGAGTGAAAGGAAAAAAAAAAATCATAGAAATGATGTGTAGAATCAGAAATGGCTTCAGCCTTGAATGCGTAGAACAAACCCTGCAACCATGCTTTCTGCACTCAAAAGACTCACTCTGAGACCTCGTTTTAAAAAGTGCCGGTGTCAGAAACTCTAATCACTGGAGATGAGGGGCTGGATTGTAATATAATTGTTATGGTTTCACTGAAAACGGGGCATTAATACCAGTGTTTCAGCAGCTGACATTAAGTTTGTTAGAACTACCAGTTCACATTTTATTTGCAGATAAATCAGATACTCACATACACTGCAAAAAGACAAAAATACAACTTTTTGCATGGTTGTCAGTCTTGTCAGTCTCTGTGTGCCACGCCTCTCTCCCATTGATTCATGGCAACAGCTCCCTGGCAAGCCTGCAAAGAAAAGTGTCCAAGGTAATGGATGGATGCATGGAAATCTAAATATTTCTTCTTCTACTTAGGATTACCGAAATGTTTATAGTAACTATGTTTCAGAAAAAATAATTGAAAATTCTAGAGAGAAAAGGTTTGCTAATTTCTCTCAAGTAAGAGGTTTACCCAAAGACTGAGTGCTATGCCTTTAAACAATTTGGTTAAATGGAGACACACATGTGGATGTATTTTACCCTAAACACAGATCCTCTCTGTGTGATATCATGGAAAAAGCAACAGAAATCAGCCAAGATCTCACAAAGAGAGTGATGGACCTCCACAAATCTGGTTCACGCTTAGATTCAATTTCTGAAGATACAAAATTCATATATTCAAACAGTTGCATGTAAGTATTAACATGATGGGAATGTGCAGCCATCATGCTGTTCAGGGGGGAGGTGGACTCCATTTCCCATAAATTAATGTGTTTTGATGCAAACTGGAGTTGTAAATCCCAGAACAATGCTGTCTAAAGCTGGTAAGAAAGTGTCTTTACCTACAGTGAAACGAATCCTGAACTACACTGGCTGGAAGGCCACTCAGACAGGAAGAATATATTCCTTTCTGTGCTCCTTCTGGGCTTTCTCCTTTTGAAACATACTTCTACAGTAGAGTTTCAAACATGCTAATCAACAAACAGAAGGATATGTTGTGAACAATGACATTGATTTTCTGGAATGCTTTGGAATTGTAGTCTATCTGTAGTTTTCATATATGGTCAGGCTATGTTGGAGGCGCTTCCAATTAATAAATTATTATTCATAGTCATCTTGTTCAGCTTGGCATTTCGCTCTTTGCAGTGGAGGATGGTTGTGTAGAGAACGCAATTTGGAGCAAGATTCATGGCGTCGAACTCTGGCATTACATACGTCACAGCCAAACGGTAGCAGTTGGGTAAAGTTTAAAACTTGAACAGAGTCAACGCATTTAAAGGACTGTTTTACCAAATAATAAATGTTGGTGAACTTATGAATTATTTTCTTTTTGCCAGAAGAATACGGTAGCATAAATAAAACAGAAAATGGAAGAATTAGTGGCAGTGCTTGCCAGGTCCCAAATACCCATTTCAGAGGGTTGGTGAAACAACTGGATTTTTTTTTTCTTTTGAGAAGCTGGTAAATAAAGTGGGCTTTATTTACCAGAGCTTGCCTCAGTATCTCTCCATGTCTCTTTTTTTGTGCATCTGTCAGTATATATTAGTCAGTTTTGCCCACACGTCGGTGTTTTCGCTGCATTGTAAATTGTCAGAAAAAGCAGCAGTTTTCTGCATAAATGCATCATGTTGTATCGTGCTGTGGTTTACTAGCCGAGGTTAGAGTGGGGTTACATGTGTGGGGGGTTGTTTTGACTGGCCGGCGTCTTTTGTTCTTCTCTTTTTTAAAATGTATTCACAGTATTTATTTATTGTTTGTGCTACACTTCAGATGCTCGGCTGCCGTGCTGGTGTTATCATGTCCCACTGGGAAATGTTTTCACCATCAGTCACTGTGCGTGGTAAATCTCTCCGTGTGTGTACTTGTATCTAGGTGCTTGTTTGTGTGCTTTTCTTTGTGCGTGCCAGAATGTGTGTGTATGCGTACCAACAGCACAGTAATCTGTAGGCGGGACATCATTCTTAATGCAGCCTGTGTCATCAGTTCCCGTGACAACAAGGGGAATGATGTGGCCGATACATATGAAACAGGGTTTCATGCATAAACATGCAGGCTGCAGGAAGAGGAGGGCGAGGGCAGCAGGAGAGCCAGGTTATAAGGAAGATGTGCGTATGTGTGCGTGTCCACATGCTTCCTTACCTGGACCTCTCTAGTTCTGTTTATTATTTATGAGGCCTCCCTCAGAGCACTGTCACCAGCCCCTCCCCCTTACACATAAGTCTGTATGCGTACCTGTGTGATGGATGGTGACGGCGACTTCGGATGATAGATCAAGATTAAGATCAAACACGGCTCAACGTCACACTCCGTCAAGTTTGGATTTATTTATTTATTTTTCTTTTACATTTATTTTTGATGCATATGCCTACACAAGCAACTTCTCACATTTTAAAAATTGTACCAATTTTTATCCAAGTTGTGATGGAAATAAATCGCTCCTCCATCGTAAAGGAATAACATGATGTTTCTTTATCAGCACAAACACCAGAATAAAATCAGTTTACGTGGGCTTGGAAGTACAGAAACTGTATCTAGGAATAATTTATGAACCGTGTTATCAGAGGTAACGTAAGTATTTGGAAAAAAATTGTGGGTGAAAAATGACAAAGTAAAAAAATAATCTTTGAAGTGCATCAAATACTTTTGCCAGGTATAATAAACTCGCTTAGAATTAAAAGCTGGAACTGGCCCTACGCCTCCAAGAAATTTACAGGTAGGATAAAAACTAAGTTTGCATTTGTTCACAGAGAACACACATAAACAGAGGAGAGAGCAGGGGTCATGAGTTCAGCTATGGCCTCCCCTCTTCACACGCAACACTCCAAAGGGAGATGTTTTCAATTCACTCATTATAGAAGGGTCGCTCCAGGTCAAGTTCAATGCCAGAGAAAAAAGAGCGACTATACTGAGGGAAGTGCCACCCACTCATGGGCAGAAACCCTCATGCACACCCTTGACGGTGCAGCGAGCATTGCATGAACTGAACTGCAGTTGCCATGGCTGGGGATTTTGGGTAAATACAGCTAAATTAGTTATGTACTGGATAAGGATAGATGGAGGGAATTAGAGGACCAAAGTTGGTGATCTCATTAATATGTTACACCATCTCCATTTTCAGTATACACTGGTACATTTTTCCATTTATTGTTCTTCCCTTGTCTTTTCCTCTGAAAATTAAAATTATTTCTTAATTTTCTCAAAAAATAAGCGAAAACACAAATTTCAATTCTTGCAATATTTACTGACTTATAAGTGGAATTGGAGGAGATGTGGGGAGACTGAAACTGGAATAATCTACAATCTTTCAGCCTTCCTGCACAACAATGAAGAATTTACAAGCTATGGTACAGTTGTAAAATGTTTTAGCTGACTTTAGAGTTATAGTCAAATATTATATAACAGTAACACTGATCATTAATAGTAATACAATTTTCAGTATGAGGTTATAGGATTTATAAGAAATCCTCCTTATAAGACAGGCATTTGTGATGTGTAAACAATATTAATCGTTTTAATATTTTTCAGCCTTCAACTGAACACCAAACGCATTTGTTTGACAGTAAAATAAAAATATGAAATAAAAAAAGCTCAAAAAAATTGGTTGCATACGTTTTCACACCTTTAAATTAATTCTAAATTACCTTTGGATTCAGTTCATGCTTTCCAACTCATAACAGCATCCAACATTTTGAAATAGCTTTTATTTTTTGCCACTGTGCTTTGCAAAAGTGTTTCAAATCTATCAGATTATGGAGATATTGCTTGTCCATTGCTTTATTCAAATGGCTCTGATTCTGAATCATATAGTTTTAAAAAAAATCACTAAAGTGTCATTCTGGTATTAGACAAATAGAGCTATTTTAGGTCGTCAATTCGGACACTGAAATTATACAAAAGGTTTCATGTATCTTCTTACATAGTGCATGTAAATACCTGGTTTTGTGTGCATAACACTGTCAGTATCTCCTGACTGATACCTTTGTACAATAAGATCAGTATTATTCTTTGTCTTACTGTAGCAAATTGACTTGAGTTGCAAGATGTACATGAGCAAATGTCAAGACAAACTTAATATGGTTGCTGATCTTTGTTTCACTGAGATTTATTGTATGCTTTTTATTTATACACTATCTTAAAATAGGCATGAAACCTTTTCCAGCTTGTAGCACAACTGAATCTGATCCATTAGAATAATCAGAATGATCAAAACTGCAGCTTCACCCCAAAAAAATCTGCTTTGAAGCAAAAAGAACATTCCTGTCCTTGAGTATAACGCTGACTTTTAACCATGAAGTCTTAGAATTTTTATGAAGATTGCAAAAAAGAAGAGCAGCATCTTGATTTTACAACAGAATCCCAGATTAAAGGTACAGTCTGTACTTTTTCTTATTTTTTCAACAAAGACTTAAAGTTCAATGACATCCCATGGTGATGTCACAGATTCACTCTCTGGTCCATAACATGTTTCTCTTCTCAGTCCAGTCGTAAGAAGTTGTGTGCCATCTACACACAAATGACCAGGTTGAGTTAAGCTGTCATTGTAAACTGTGTCAGTTTCTCTCTACTCCAGCAAAGCTTTGGTGACTTGAGTCTTCATTATGGTAACAAATTGAACTCTATATTTGTGGGAAGATTTTGGATTTCTACCAGCATACTTGGAAGGATGTTTGACGGAAATACTGGTAACAGCTGACAACTGGGAATCTTCATGAAAGTACAAACTGGTTACAGTTAAATGGGATGGATACATGTGGCTGCAGAATTGGAAAGTCAAAACAGTAAAACATGCAGTCTAACTCCTGATAAGTGAGTCAAAATGTACAGTACTCGTCCTGTCTGTTTTTCCAACATGGTTAATGCTTAATTTTTCTGCAAACGGTTGTACTATCTTAGAGGAAGAAAGAGAAAGTGGAAAAAACAGGAGCAATTAAAATGTCTTTACTTTTAGCTTAATTATGAGCAAACCAATGAATCTCTTTGTCAGAGCGACTCTTTCTCCCGGCTCGCCCCTTCTGCATAAAACAATAAAACCTCAGTTAAAATTTAATTTTCTCTTTTTTCAGATTAGATCCTGCTTTCTTTTTTGTCTTGTCTGAGTTGAGAAGTTAAATCTAATCAAAGACGAACAACGCTCTTCTCCACCCCCCCGCCCCCCACCATCCACCCTACTTCCAAGCACCCTCTGCTTTCAGAGATTCCCTCACTCTGTAGCCATGGAAATGGGACTTTGGGGATGAAAGGAAATCATAATTTTGTGGCGGGATTAATTTTGAGACATGAGCGATGCCAAATGAAATCCCTGTCAAAACCTATGCTGATTCTTTTCATCGCTTGCAGATCCCTGAGAAATCTGTTCCCTGTTGCGTTTATGATTTGACAGTCCAGTCGTTTTGGACTTACTTCCCCCCTGATACCTCTGACATGTTGACATTAAGTGGTTGCAGAGACAGGCAGCACCTATATTTCAATCACCATTAGGCGGAGGATATTTGGTGTTGGTTTGAATGGAAAGAAGGGCAGATGACAAACGCATTCACAGATACAACACAAGGCGAACGGCTATAATTACATTAAAGGGCGAGCAGCAGCCATTTTCTGGGAGTGCACAGAGGTAAATATAGTCCACACCTGACCCTTGGATTGTCAAAAATGCGGACCAGATTGTTTACTTGTGTCCTTGTCAAATGTCCTCTACATATCAGTCCTTTCAGTCAGAAAAAGTTTTTTATTTCCTCATCACTTTTTACTTTGGCATAGTTGGGAAACCCCATGGAAGAGTTCCTTCACATTGGCCCCATCATCTGCATGGCAGAAACACAGGTATAGGGCGGATTTTAGGGAATTTTGGACATGTAGAAATTTTATTGGTGAACATGATGGACAGTTTTAAGACACTCCTCCCGGCTCTGATTGGTAAGGGTTAGCAAATTATACAGATTTCAGAGTTGTAGCTAGACTGGCTCAACATGGGTGTGACCTCCAAACCTCCACCTCCAAACTTTGGCTTCTCAGATAAATCCAACGCAGCATCACTTCAGCAGCAGGACCTTTTGAGCCAAATTTCTTCTTTCGACTTTTAAAACAAACAAAAAAATCAAGAAGTGGAGAACTGCATATACACTGTTCTTCACTCAACATAAAAAGGTGCTTGTATTTTGTGCAACACATACTACACAAAACGTTTTAAACAATACAGCTTTTGTGCAATCTGACATGATTTACATTTTCAGTGTTCCTGAAAATCTTTGGTACGCTTGCTACCTCTATCTCAGACCAAATTCACCAAGTAGCCCACTGACTGAATTAAAATGTTAAAAGTTTTCCACAGCAGTAAGGATGAAGATATTCAGTTGGACTGGCCAGTTCCTTTTCTTATACGAAATGAGTTTAATGGGGAGCGCTTGGACAGAAAACTGCACTTCATGCTTATGTTGTGCCTATATGTTCTAGGGAAGCATCTCTCTTATTGTTTTACTTGATATAAAAGAGTTATCGTGATGCATGTAGTCTCCCCTGAACATTCAATACTGTGATGATTCATCACTCAGTCATTTTTGATGTGAGCTTAAGATAGAAGTTTGTCAATGCGAACTTCAATTATTAGTGCAAGTCGCAAAAGGAGATTTAATGGCGCAAGATTCTAGGTTCTATGTTTTGTACATTATATTTGATCATCAAATTTTCTTTATTACTTAACTTTAAAGAGCTGTGAATGCTGGCAGCAATGCTCCATTTGGTATCATTTTAGCAGCCTAAACATTATTGCAGTCGCAAGATTAAAAAACACCCAAAATGTTAAGCTACTGAATTGGCAGGACATGACAAAAAAGTCTTCTGTCCTTGTTATTGCATAAATTCAAACTACGTGTTTTTGACTTCATTACATTTGCACAGAATCTTGAATATCACAAGATCACAAAAATATGCATACATGGAAATATACACAACAAAAATTTTTTATTAAGATTAAGCTGAATCTACACCAGTTTTGATAAATGAGACTCAGTATGAGGTTGGTAAAATAGTTTTTCTATGTACTAGTTGGAAAGACATTGACAAATATATGCAGTCAAACATTCAGCTAATTGTTTTCTTTCAAAATGTCACAATTGCCTGAAATCTTTAGATACGCTGCTAAAGATAATGACAGTTGTTTTTATCCTCAGTGTATATCATTGTATTATATTAAAAATCAGTAATTAATTTCTAAAAAAGACCAGTTTCAGCCCCTTACTTTATTTCAAAGCATTTTTGTTTTATTTAGCTTAATCGAATGCTTTTGAAGCATTTAATTGCTTAAAAAGCAAATGGTGTAACAACAGTTGAAGATGAGTCTACTCTTCTTAGTTCAGATTTACGTATTGCATACACACATAAACACCATTACTCACATACCAATACAAAAAAAAGACCCAAAAATCAGACCTGCATCAGCTGGGACTTTATGAATCTCATATCTTCTGGATATAGCCGCACATTGCACGGCTTAGTGCCTATCCACCTGAAATCCAACCAAACAAAGAAATATATTCCCCCAGCAGAGCGCTCTCTTAGTAGAGGCTTTGCAGCCACCCGCTGAGCTCAGTTTAAGCAAGCAACCAGTGTAGGTGCTTGCATTCAGTTTGAGGAAAGGGATCAAACAACTAGTTGAGGAAGTTATCTCTGTTAGAGCATTATGTGGTGTATTAGTGAAGAAACTGAATGCTGAATCCTTTCAGATTTTTCCCCATCTTTCTCCTGGGTGCCTGTATCCTGTCCAGCTGTGCCTTATAGCCCAAAGACATGTTTTTTTTTAGTAAGGATATACATTTTTGTTGTGGAGAAGGAGAAGGAAGAGTTGTACGTCTGTGGGGAGTCAGAGAGGTTCAGCTGTTACGGGGCGGGATGAGAATGAAGAATGACAAGTTGAGAAAGAGCTATAAGGTCACAGATCCCTGTAAGATGTGGATTATATGCAAGGTGCAAGCCCAGGTTTTTCTCAGATCTTCCTGCTGACATGGAACCTTCATGTATGCACTTTCTAACAAAACCGAAAACTAAACCTTTACTTGAAAGTGGAATATGGCTACCACAACTCAAAAACATTCACAGCCTTTTTTTTTTTTACCTTTTCCTTGAAAGGTTTTATATTAATAATCACACATTTAGACATTTTTCTTTCTATGTGTTGGAAATTATGGCTCAAACATGACCTGATCCAAAATTTTGGCCGAGTTGGGCCAGAATTATTGGCTTGATGGTCGGGTTCGGGCTTCTGTGGCATGTTTAATAAGCCTGCAATACATACATCACAGAGAAACCCAAGGCAGAATGCACAATATAAAGTTGTGATGATCTACGTACTTATCATAGTGTGGATAAAGGGATAGATAATTTAATATGTAAGTAGGGTGCAGATGTTTATCAGAATGTATCAAGTCCAGCACACTTGCATGTGCACGGCTTGCTCAGCTGGAGTAGCAGCGGAGACAGGATCCCATCAGCTGAAGAAAAGCATCCCCGTATATTAATGCCGCAACCAGCAGGTTTCACCTTGACAATGATGTATTCAGAAAGACCTGAAGTGTTATTTTTTCATTATAGACCTAAATTACAAAAGTTTCAACTTTTGTCTGAGCAAACTGAGGCATCTTCCTCTTCTTACATGTATCTCGTATTTCGCTTTTGGCGAACTATGCACTAAAATTCCTTTGTGTGTTTTTTTTTCTTTCAAAAACGGCTTTCTTTTCCCAATATGCCATAAAAAACAGACTAATAGTTGACCTGGCAATTTATTCTCTTCCAGAATTAGCATACAGGTTTTGACTGCTTCTTTGAAAAATGCTCCTCTTGCCTGAGCTGTCAGCCTTGGAATGTTTGACTTACTCTTTCCATTTTCAGAAGATGTTTTGTACTTTGTGAGAAGCTCAAACCTTGGGGTTTTGTTTTATAGTCTAACCTGCTTTAAACCTTTCAAAATGTCCTGGCCTGAATGCTGTGTACCTTGGTCTTTATGTTGCTGTTTCTTTTCCCGCAGATGTTCTCTAAGAAATCACAGAACCTTACACAGAATAACTGTTTTTAGTTATGTTATATTTCAATTAAATGAACAAGTTACTTATGAGGTTATGAGGCGAGTGAAAACAAATGCACACCAAATGTTCCCATCACGTAATATTTGAATAAAATGTGTTGAACTTGGTGATGGTGATGTGAACAACCTCAGAATTGGAGGTTTTACCTTGCATGACAACGTAGTCCTCCTCTGATGCATTTATGCTTTGAGGTCAAGACAAGAGCACCAGCAGGAAAGCCACTGCCTTCTAGTTTTTGTCCCTCATGCTGACACCAACACTGCATACAGATGACAGATACTCCATGTTTTCTGCAACACCCAAGTTTCCATCCGGACTTTTTTGTTCTACGACTACACCCTGTCCATTGGTATACAGTTGGTAGGGTGAAAGGGGGCTGTCCTTTTGAAATGATAAGTAGTCTTTCTCCACGCAGGGACTGTCATTGAAGTCTTTGTTTGCCCGTCAGTGGCTCTGAGGTGTCTGAACTTGAGGGTCGGCGCAGAATAGAAATGACCATGTAACCTCGTTCTAGGTCACCTAATGAAGGAAGATGTATTCATATATTTTCCTGGTTGGATTAGTTCGGCATCATGCTTGCCTTTGAAGCCCAAGGTTGCAGGATCATATTTGAAGTATGTTTTCAATCATCCCTTAGCACTGAAGTATCTTTTGTGCTTAAAATCTGGGCTCCACAGGGCCGAAGTTCTGTTCGGTTTCTGGTTATCTGAATTTAGTCTTGGACTTTAGAGTCGAAGTTATCACAAAAAGAGGGAAAAAATAACTTTCAGAGGAATTTGCATATTTGTGAATTGTTGAGACCATGCAGAATAAACCACAAATGACAAGAAAGTAAAATCTGAGACAGAAAACCTTCTTAAATTCTTCTCTTCTTTGTTGTCCATCCCTTGGGCTATTGAGGTTCGCCCAAACCTGTTGTGGCAAAGTTACCTTACACAGCCCCCCTCCTATCCCCATTCTCCATCATCACCTGTATTAAACACTCTCACACAGCCCATCCCTGCTGACATACCACCCCCTACCACATTCTGGACCCATTTCCCTACGTTTCTGAGACTCATCTCAGCTGGACCTCCTGGTCAGATTCTCAGCAGGGACCCCTCGAGTCCATCAGAGAAATAATTCACACTCTGCCTCATTTGAGTTATTTACTCTATTACCACCCTGGCCGGCCCATTCCCCACCGCTACCCACGGAGACCTGGAACTCAGGCTGGATACCTGGGCTTCCAGCAGGACACTCAATGCCCTCCATCGGCCCCCCTCTACCACATTATGACGGGCGCTGCCACCTCAATCTGCAGCTGGCGCAGTATGTGGCCGGTTAGGAACAAGATGAGTGTGGAGATTGCTCAGCTAGCTTGAAGTAGAGAGGTGTGGAAAAGTACACTCGTCTGTGTTCATGTGTATGCATGTGCGTGTGTATTTTTCAGGCACATCCTCTCCCCGTTGGTAGTCTTCTGTAAGTCATTATCACACCCAAAGCCTGTGCTTCTCTCAGATGACTTGATAGATTTACATGACTCCGTCTGGGGACCTGTGAAAGAGTCTGGGTCCAGCAGAAAGATGAGAGAGAGGACCGCATCATCATCCCAGCCAAAATAAGAAGAGGGACAGTAAAGTCACACCTTAATAAAAGATGTCCTTTTTTTGGAGGGGGCGGATAGCACACTTCATACTTCACACAATAGGCGCAAGCCTCCATCTTTCCATTGTAGAATTGAAATAGCCTTTCCCATCAAAGATCCCCTTGAGCTCATTTACCAGGGACTGAAATGAATGATTTTACCCATCTTCCTCATTTCATTTTAATCTCAAATCATGTCACTTTCCTTTCACTTATTGCTATCTGGTAATATTCTGGTTATCACAAATTTACCTGCCTGTAATACATTGTCCTTAGTGACTAACGGAAACCTGGAAAGGACCACATACCCCATTGCAGAGGTCATTTGTAATGCTAATATAGTCCTGTTGCATATAAGCCAGGGAGTTCATCTTTTCATAGCACTGGGATGGTAAATAATTTGCAGCCTGTGATTCTACGTAACATACCATATGTTCATTTACCGGAATACAGCACACGATTCCTAGAAGTTACTTTATATATAATTGACAATGTATTTTGTTAATATATCAGAGTAATTTAAAAAATCATGTTAGGAAAGAGAGCTTGTGTAGACACAAAACGCAGTTTGTGTCTATTCAAACTGATGACCAGAGAACCTTTGGCAACAGGGCAAACAAGCAGAGCTGAACTATGCTAAGGTTGGAAGTTAATTTGTCTTGTGCCATTCAAATGTCTTAGCAAGACAAACAAAACAAAACAGGAGATTTAGAAGAAGTGACAATCTAGAGTAGTTTACAAAGAGTTTCCTGAAAGGGAATATGGACATACAAACTGTAAACATTTCAGGCTGTTACTTTTCCTAGTCAGTCAGATGGACAGTTTTAGGTCAAGCTACCATCATGGGAGTAGTTTCAGCTTAAATTTTTAGATATTGCAGTGTATTGTCTTGGTTACACTCCAAAGGATGTTGCATTTAAAATGGCAGCATCCTAACAAAGTAGAGAAAACTGTTAATGTGTAGTTGGAATGAGGGACTTCACAGTACCAAAGTTAGCTCCATTGCTTACCTGCCAGAAGGTCCAGGCTCAAATCTGGACCTCCTGGAAGCCTTTCTGCACAGCGTTTACCTTTTCTCCCTGGACTTCTGAAAAAGCCCTTTGGTCTTAGTTTGTGTGTGCGGTGACGTTAGTCTGATGTGCCTTTGTGTTGCCCTGTGACAGTCTGCTGATCTGTTCAGGGTTAACCCGCTTCTCACTTAGCCTCCAGTCCCCAAACAACTGCATGGAATAAGACACACTTTTTCAAAGTTAATATGTATGTTTTTTGCTGATTCTTTAAGTTCTTTTTTTTCAGGCTGTTTTGGATGAGCCACAATGAAGTCTTATGTTTGTACATTAACACATCTTTCTGTGTGTGTTTTTGTATCTAAGGTTGTGTCAGAACAGCTCCAAAGTGTTATATTTGGTGTTTGGCCTCTTATCTCACCAACTGTCCTCAGTGGCATTATGGCAGCAGGTGTTGATGCTGCAGCCATTCAAAGTGTCGCTCACACCATTTAAAAAGTGAGGACACGCTCTACTGTTTTACATATGTTGAGGTTCATAGACTCAGGTCCAACTGGGCAGGATTTCATTATATCTTCACAGGAGTGGCATTATGCCAAAGGTATGTTAATTACTCATTTAGGAGCTAACAAAATAACCTAGAACATAATCTAAAAAACTGAGGAAGAGACTGTGCAAAAAGAGCATACATGAAAAGCCTAAGGTCAAAACCGTGGCTGAACAAACACAGGCACACTTGTCTGACATTCCCCCAAAATACATCTTATTAATCCCATAAACCTTTTTGAAAATTGTCTTGACTGATGGAAAAAAAGTGACACTTTTTGGAAAGTGTGCATCCTTTTACAGTAAATCCAACCCAGCATTTTAGAAAAAGAACATCATTCATGTAGAAAAAACGTGATTGCTTCTGGATATGAAGACTTGCTTTAATTGATGAAACCCTGAAATTTGATAGCAAATATGCTAAATTTCATCAGCAAAATCAGGTCTGTGTTGTCACTTTTAATTCAATTGCTACCCAACAGGTTAATGTTCTGCAGATATTCTCTTGTCTGCAAATCCACCTTGTGCATTTTGTGCATTCTAGGGTGTGCAGCAAACTAACATGTTTAATAAAAGGCATCTGGAGCAAAACCTGTATGTATGTTTTTCTCTTTCATAGATATTACATCGTAATCCTTTCTGTATTGTGTTTGTTGGTTGGAAATGGAAGTGAATGCTTTGAATGTACCTCCAGAGTGAACAAATTACAAGTCTTGGTGTCGCTCTACACCAGTTACAGCCCTTCAGAGGTTTCGACTCATGGTTTTAAAAAAAAAAGATGCTAAATAACCACAAACAGTTCAACTCTGGCAAGTTCTGGGGAAAAAAAAGAAGCTTTTATTTTTGGAGTCACTGCGGTACCTGTTGATTTGGTTGTGCTCTATTGAAAAACCCAGATTTATTTATTTTTTGTTTGTTTTCTAGTGGGATTTTTTTATCCACATCATCTAAACATTCATTAACAACTGAACATAAATATGAAACATTCCTAAATCTCATAATCTCCCTGAATACATACTTTATGCAAAATTGTGCTTAAATTACGATTGGGTAAAAAATAAAAAAATACAAATTACAGCAAAAAATAATTTTACAGAATTTTGATAAAATTCTGTAAATTATTGGTTCTATTATAGATTAATCTCTCTGATGTTTTAGTTTAATAACATCCCTGTTCTTAAAACTCTAGTTCCTCTGATTTGTATATTTTGAACTCAGACCAAATGTTTCATACTTGTGTACGTTTGAGTTGAATTTTGGTTCCTACTGTGCCTCACTTTCTCATCCCAGATGTGAAATGCATCCTTTCAAACCTGCCACCCCGCTCGCTTCTTCTTTTAACTCTTTGAATACATTAAACCTCTCCCAACTGAAACTCATATGGGACCATCTCTCATCATTGCCTTCATTATCCATTCTTTCCACTTCTTCCTTTTTTTTTCGTCTTGCAGCTCCTTGGCTTCCCCTCCCTCTGTTCATCTGTCGGCTCTGTCTGGCACCTCAAGCGCCACTAAGCTTTCAACCAGTGTCAAAATGTACGGAGACGGAACAGTGACTCTGCTGTGTTTAGGTGCTGGCATTTATGCACGCGAGCGCACGCCCGCACACACACTGTGGAAGCAAATGAGCTCAAATACGTTCAAATATAAAGACACACTTCTTTAGGCACACATTATGCTTACACAAGGATAACAGAAAACAGAGCAGAAAAGCAACAGTCACATGTGTTTACATTATATAATGAAGACAGATGTGACACAGATCAATTAGGTATCAGCAATAGATTTAGACACACACACACGTGGACGATGATACAAAGAGTTATTGAGTTAGACAAGTGAAAGCCTTCCAAAGTTATAATGTGTGTGTGTGCGTGTGTGTGTGTGTGTGTGTGTGTGCGAGTGCAATAATCCATTGGTTCTGTTCTGTGCTGATTCTGGGCGCTAAGCCCTGCCACAATTATTCAAATCCAGGCTTTTAGTTGCAGCACACCTCTCTCCATGGGCCTGTGAGCCGGTAATCTTGCCTTTGGCCCTGCATTTCAAATGGCCTTAACTCCCATAAGGAATGCATATGAAGAGGAGCCACTAGTGGCTTAATCCGCCCTGTTTAAGTTGCTGAAACGTACACCTGTCACGCCGTCTCGCGCCGAAGCTTGTGGCTACTGATAGTGAGGCTGTAATTCCGAAGGCATGTAGCTTTTCAGGTCTTTAAAAAAGTATTTTATGAGGCTTTTCTGCAGGTTGGTGGCAGGTGTAGAAGAACAGACTGTCTCCGTTCTCATGTCCTCCTTCACGCCTCCCCCTCAAGAAGATTTTTTTTTCTCCATTTATAACTATCAGTCTCTTCTGTGCTATGTTGTTTTCTGCAACATTTTTTGTGCTGCTTGCTTCTTTATTAGGTCTGCATTTAGTTCAAAGTAATCAGATTATACAGTTTGGATAGTTAACAGATAATGTTTAAAAATTGCTGTGAGAATATTGCAGATATATTTCAAATGATTTGTGACTCTAGAGCTTGGTGTTGACCAAAAAGCACTAAAATGTACTGATATTTGTTTCTGTATAGTGTCTTAATGAAACTTTGACTGTTGGCAGTTATATTCTGTTTCCTACCCAAACATTTTTCAGCGTCCTGATAAAGTCTATAATTCAATTTCATGACCCAAAGAAACAAATGCAGGGTCATCTACTTCTGACTTCTGAAAAATATGTGTAAACTGTCTGAAAATGATTGTCCATTATGTGGCAAAATAAGCGTGGATGGATTTTCACCCACCTTTGTTTTATCCATCCATTTCCACTTATCCATGCAGAGTCATAGTAATTATAAATGTCTTATTAAATATTAATTTCAAAACCTTTGTTCGGGGTGACAATAAATGAGAAAAGTAGTTCAAGTTCTGTTGAAGAAGTACATGTTAATTTATCAATGAAAACAAAAACTAAAGAAAATAAAAGAGCATTTTATAAGAAGACTGCCACAGGATTTACAATAACAAAAGATTGATATGATATGAATGAAATTGTTTTTCTCCTTCTGTGACATTGAACCAGTTAAGATATTGCAGTGCAAAAAGGTTGGATATTTTAAATGTCTCCACTGATAGCTGTTAATTTCTTTTAAATTAGTTGATAACTTTGCCAAAGCTTAACAAAAGGATGATCCTTCAATGTGGCTCAATGATTTGTCTTCAGACAACTCTAAGGAGACGTCCAAATTTTTGAAATCACACTGACTGTGCACTCTGACGGCTCGTTTTCAAAGGGTGGCAATTCACACCCAGCGCTTAAAGTAGAACAAACACTACAATGATTTTTGTTTTTAAGGAAATGGTGTGGGAAGAAAACAATTTTGTAGAATTAATTTCGCATGAACAAATACTCAAACTTTATCTGTGTCTTGGTGAGAAATCCCTTTAGTCTTTTCTGCTGTCTTGGCTGAGAGGGAGCTGGTGCCTGTCTCCAGTGGTCATTGGGAGAGAGGTACATCCTGGACAGGTCATCAGAGGCCAACACAGGGTCACACAGGCAGACAACCGCGCACACACACACACACACACACACACACTCATATAAGGACAATTTAGAGAGACCAGTTAACCTAAAAGTTGTGCTTTTAGACTGTGGGAGGAAACCAGAATATCCAGAGACCCAGTTAAACAAAAAGGCTCGGGTTTGAACCCAGAACCTTCTTGCTGCAGGGCGAAAGAGCTGCAAAGTCATGGTTAAAAAAAAACAAAAAACTACGAAGAAAACTAAGACAACTTGTATGTTGCCTACTTGATTCATTTCCAGTGACTGGTTTCAGATGTTGCCATCAGAAACAACGCAGTAATTGTACAATATGTAAAAAACTATGCAAAAGCTGATTATAAGTTCTTATAATTCTCAAATTATAAGAACTTACAGGTTTCTTTCACCACCACTACCACTTATATACATGCATCGACACACACATTCAGAAAGCCACTCTGAGTGTTTGTTGTAGGGACAGCGATCAGTGAAGGACAGCTGCACAGCAGCCCCAGGTAAGACAGAAACTCCCAGCTCCTCACACGAGAGACCAACATGTACTCGACATCTGTCGACACAAACTCACAAAACACGGCGCACATACACGCTTTGAACTTCTCTTTTTCTTGGCTTAACAGCAAGCTTTTGTTCGAGCCGGCCACAATATGCTTTAGATAGACAACTCTGCAACTTGGTACAAATCTCCCAAACTCTCACAAGCTCTGATCAGAGCATTTGGTGCCCAGAGGAAGGGGGGTGGGGGGTCTCATACAAGCTGAGGGCAAGCACACAAACACACACACACACGCATTTAGCCTTCCAGCAGGCTTCAGCTGCCATGTGTGAGGCCCAGCAGCTGCTGGCTGCCGGGTTGTTTGCGCCTGGACTATTACCCAGAAGAGCGACACTGCCAGCGGGCTTCTGCTCTACCAGTGGCCCAGGCCTGAAAGAAGGCCTCCTGAGGTGCAGTCCCACTGGCCTGAGTGTCTATGTATTTGTGTTTAAAATGCTGTATGTGTTGGCAGAAACATATTGGCCATCTGGTTATCTGGACCCTCTAGGATCACACATAGCAATACAGTATCATTACAGCTGCCATAGCTATTTACAGGCCCACACACTCTCCGGGACGTTGGCACACACTTGGTATGACCACAGCAGCCACCCATACAGGGAGAAGTCATTCACACAAAGACTGTAAAGTGCCTTAAATGTGAAAAAATATGGGAAAGTTCAAGGGATATGAACACTTTGGCAAGGCAAACGATGTCAAAATGAATCACTAAAAAGTCAAAACCTGTCAAACTGTTGAAAAAGTTTCTTCTTTACTATATCAGTATAAAAGACACACTCAGACTCTATCTTTACTGTCTCACATTCTGTTTCTTCATTGTCCTTACTCTTATGTAATTTATAAAAAGCTAATTGCAGCTTTTGTTGGTCTGCAATCCGTTGCCTCTTAATGTTCTCTGCCACTTGCTCGGTGTTCAGAGTCAGGGTCTAAATGTGATGGCGTGGGCCGCATCGGGCAGATCGAGAGGAGTGCAGCAAGTGACTCATCAGGCCTGGGGAAAAAAGTGGACACAGAAAAAAATAATTGCAAGTAAGAGGCTTTTATGCGAGGCAAATGTAGTTAACAGGTAGCCAGCATTGATTTCTTAAGCAGGAAGTGAAACTTTTTGTTTCACTTCCTGTGGTTTTCCTTTTCTTTATCACCTAAAGTACTGCTTTGAAGTTTGCTTAAAAGAAACGGACAGCTAACATAGCATGGATACTGTAAGAGTTAGCTTGGCAGTCGGACTGCAACTCAACGTACCCACTGTAAATGTTGACTGATGAGTTCCTACTGAGATTTCAAAAATATTTATACAGACTAGACATAAGGAACAAGTACATACGCATAAGAGTATTTTATTGGAACTTAGTGTGACAGACCAACACAAAACAGTGTAGAGATGTGAAGGGAAAGGAACTGGAAGCGCAATTTCCAAACACATTACTGAAAACTGTGGCATGTACATGGCTGTCTGAATGTTAAAGATTTTGATTCCACCGGAAGGTGAACTTATGCTACAACAACAAGACTTTTGCTGCCTCTGATAGTTTGGGCTGCTTATATTTCATTCCTGCCCTGCAGCAGAAAATAACTTTTACAGTATTATCATATGCGTCCCAAACTTTGAATCTGAGGAAGATTTTAAGGTTTTTCTTTGGTAAGCAGGAGAAAAATTTCAAGTATTGGTATGAACAACTTATTGATTTGATCTTATCTGATCCCTGGAATGAAGTGGTGAAATTTGAAAAAAAAAAAAATTTTCCATTTGCCAGAACTGCATAGAAGGCTACTTTATTGCTTCACCTAAGAGCAAGAGCTACTTTTTTATTCAGTTTGATTGCTCTGCACATGCTTGCAAGACTTAGATTTTCATCCATAGCTTTAAACCAGTGGTTCTTTACCTGGGTTCGATCGAACCCCAGGGGTTCGGCGGAGCTAAAGACACACTTGTGATGAGTCGTGATGACATCACTTGCTGCAGAGGATCACGTTACATTGCTTAGCCAATCAGTTATGCGGAGAAGCACTGTGTTGAATATGATGCTTGCCACTATTGTATTTGTTTTGGCACTACTTTGTGAAACGGAAGGTTATGCGTTTATAAAAACAATAAAGGCGGAGCCTCCTTGCTTCTTTTCGTTCTCTGTGTGTTCGGCCACAGAGCAGGGCAGCGTGGCCACCAGTTTACAGTTGGTGATGTCTCCTGTCTCCTATTTATTTTCGTAAGTAGGTTAGTGCTTCTGCAGGGATGTATTCACGAGGTGCAGATGATGACGAGGAGTCCGGAGACTCCCGTGGAAATAATAGGAGATCCGCTGAAGAAGCATCAACACACTGATTGGAGGAGCTCCACTCTCAGCAGGGATTTGAACTTGTGTCTTTAATAACTTCAGCAAAGCTCACAGTTTTTACCAAATTCTATAGTCTAAATCTGCGCCTTAGTCGCATACCTTCGGGGTTGGTACTGCCTCTAGTGGCGTGGGGTAGTAACACAACTAGTATAATTACATTACTAAATCAGAATACTGCAAAGTCTTTTGTGTGTCCAGGGGGCAAGGGGGGGAATAAGAAGGGTTCGGTGAATGCGCATATGCAACTGAGGGGTTCGGTACCTCAAAAAAGGTTAAGAGCCACTGCTTTAAACATATGTTGGAATAATCAGGAATCCAATCTTGACTTCAGAACCACTTTTCTTGCTTGTATACTTCACATCTGCATTTGCATAGGAATGTATTGTCAGGAAGTACCGTCCTCTTGCATGTCGGTGCTGGATTATGTTGTACAACCCTGACTCAGAACAAAAAGAGTTCAGACAAATGACCTCCAGGAGAACCCAGCAAGATAATCCGGCCAGGGATACCTGCTTTAGGAGAGAACAGAGGAACAACAAAGACTGTTAATTGCAACATTAATAGGATAACTGTACATGGCCATGATTTGAGACAAAAGAGTAAGGAGGTTTTACAGGAACATTAGGGATATTCAACATCAGCTTAAACAAATGGCAGTCCCAGTTTTGAGTCATAGTAGAAATGTTTTTTTACTATTAGTGGCAGTCAAAAAATACCTTCAGATTAAATTAACAAATACAACCATCAGAAGTCAGATATGCCCTTGTGCCTATTTCAGTCATGCATTGAATTAGCTTGTTAAAGTAAGATGCTCATAGTTTTTGCTAAGTTTAGGAAGATAATGTACTAATCTGTACTAATCACAGAAAAAAGACACGTCCACAATCAGGTAATATAGTGGGCCACTTATCTCGATAGTTTTGGTGAGAGTGATCTGTCTCCTATGAAATTGAGTGTAATTAAGCTATCACATAATCATTGAGCATTTTTGCAGCTGAATATTTTCCTTTCCCGGAGATAAATGCCCATTTGATTAGAGGAGATTGCATGTGGACGTATTGGAGGGACAGTAGCCTTAGTAAAGGATTCAATGCATTCAACACTTCTCTGACCTGCAGATTAAGTTGGAGAAGTCAACAAAGGTGCGATGCTAAGGGTATGTTATTTTCTGGTAATAATATATATTTATTTTACTATTTTTGTCTTGGTCTGGAACTGTGTAATAACTTATGACTCTGTATACTCCAAACCCTGGATGTGTGCCAGATAGAGAAAACTACAAGTAAATGAGAGAGTTTGTCAAAACTCATGGATTGTTAAAGTTAAAGGTAAATAGTAGCAGGGACAAATAAAATCCCTCATATTGCATATAATAAATAGTTTGAGTTAAGCAAAATTATAGGGCTTAGAGTAAACAAAGTTTCTAGAAAGGCCACAAAGATCATCCTCAGACACAACACAGTTCCTTTGAGGCCATGGTTCTTAAACTGTGGTACAAGTTCTTCTGGTTGTACTCAGGCTGCCTACTCAGAAGAAAGTTAGGAATAAATTATTTACAAGGCAAATACAAACATCTTAACTGTGTGGCCATGGACAATGGAACGAGGGCTGATGGCGAGTCGCCGCTGTGATCGATTTACCTCTTCAGAGCTTAAATATGGGAACTATATCAACTTAACAACATTGTGCTTCCATGTGCAAAAATAAGCTGTTGAAATTATTTTTTAATTATTCTGAGAAGCTTAATTACCTGTAATCCATAATCCAGATATGATATCCAGATATCTAGATATGATTTTTACTTCTGAATTAAATCACAGAAAAAATATTTAGCTTTTATATTATAGTTCATTGATGTGCAACTGTATTCTACCTGTAGTTCTGAATTAGCCTCTAGAAGCAGACAAGGCTCAGATAAATGTACTAAAATCAAATTAGCAGACACTTTGGTTACATGAGTGTTTTTGTTTGAAAAAAAAAAACACATCTTCTGTTTGTCACAATTGGAAAGCCAGTGGGATTTGTGCATTTTATTCCTCCCCCACAGCCACCTCACACACACACAGCCCCACATTTCTATGTCCATACTATTATCCATTTTTCACGTCCAATTGCTCTGTTATGGTAATCGTTGAAGGCTCGCCATGGGCTGATTACTCACAGCTGACTTCAGAAGATTCTTGCTCCAGTCTCCTGCCGTTCTCCTGCTGGCTCTTAATGCACTATTAACCCATTCCTGCTTATTAATTCCTTCCCAGCCATTACGAGGCGTCCACTCCATGATATCTGTCATCATTCCATGCCTATTAACTCCTCGGCCAATAGTTATTCCCAGTGTGCTGCCACATTTCTGCGCTTTTGCAATGCACCCCCCCACTACAACCCCAGCCCAAATTGTCTTCCTACAGTCTGTTTAACAGGAACCCTGATGAAGTAGGAATTCAAGACACTGACAGTATGAGGACAAGCTGCAAAATTTGTACTGTACAAGTACTATTGTAGTTTTTAATTTCTGTCAGTATTAGTGTGGGCTTTAACTAGATTTTTAAATGGGATCATAGAGTTAGTACACTTAAAAAAAAGTAACCACCTTCATTTTACTATGTAAATATTTATGAACCTCTTATTTGATAATTACAGCATGGCTGATTGTCTTTCAGCTGGCAACAAGTTATGCAACCCCAACTGATGTAATGAGTAGGTTCTCATTTCTTAACCATGTTGGAAGAAACATCTCTTTGGAAAAGATGTTGGTCTGTTTGACCTGAACTTGATGGTCTGCATGGATCAAGCAGAGAAAACATCGGAGGACTTTGGAGATGGCAGAAACTAGTAAAACTAGTTTAAAGTACTGACGTACTTCATCTGAACTGCCGAAATCGGTTCTCAATTATGTAGACAGGTGATGAGAATAGTGTCATTTGTTTGGCGTGCGGTTCATAACTCTTAGATGGAAATTGTTGCTGTTCACGGAGAAGACTGCCGACAGAAAAGTGTGGCGCTTGCTTTGTGACTGCTTCATAAAATCAAAGCTGAGGATGCAGGGAGGGAAGGGGAACTAGTGGCGTGACGTATACCGAAACGGCACAGGTGTCCCCCAGTTGGTCTTTTCTGTCGTTTGAAAGGTGTGTGTGAATCTGAACGGTTCGCAACCACATGACTGTACGTCGACTGTTCGGCTTTGGATGAAACATGTTGGGGCCTTTCAGAAATGTTTAACCTTTTATTAAAAACCGGAAGGAAAATAGGGAACCACATTAAGATTGGAGTATGTGGTAATCGAAGCAGGTCCAGATTTAGACTGGTCTAAAATTATGGAGCATCAGGGTAAGAAGAGAGGAAAATGCAGTGATGCACCCATGTCTAGTGCTTACTCTAAAAGGAACAGTGCAATGATTTCGAGTTTCTGCAGTTGGTCAGATCAAAGTTCAGCAACATAATGTCCCCAAAAACGAGGTCAGCCGACTACCTGAATATCCTGAATGACCACGTTGTTCCATCGATGTTTTTTCTTCCTTGATGGCACGGGCATATTCCAAGATGACAATGTCAGAATTCATCTGGCTGAAATTATGAAAGAGTAGTTCAGGGAATATGAGACATCATTTTCACACATGGATTGGCCACCACAGTCCAGACCCCGCTAAGAATCAAAATAAGACTTTGGTGAAAGATTAATACAACACTGGATGGAAATAAATCTTATGACATTACAGAAGCTTATCAAAATAATGCCACAGCACATGCATGCCAAAATCAAAGCGAAATAAGATATTAGAGTGTGACCCTTTTTTTTTTTTGCCAGGCTTTGCATATTACTTGATTGATCCAGTCTAGAAGATTTTGATATGCCCAAAATTTCATTTTTAGGTCGTACTGTTTTGGTAAATACATCATCTGTAACCTAAGTCTTTAGAAGTTATGGTTATGGTCAGGTTCTGTGCTTTTCTTTCCTTACTTTCCTACAGCTGTCATAAGTCTGTCTGTTAAAACTTTTTTCTGGACAGAGATTTTCTCTCAGTACTTTATGTTTCCCACTATAAATCCTTATGGAAGGTTCTTGGACAAAACGCAGGAATATTCCGCACAGTGGATCTTGGCAGCTGACACTGGAACCACCGCTTGTGTCAGGGGTTGTGGTTTTGGACTGTCTAGAGATATATGTAGGAATGCTGGAATCACTCAAAGCCCTTCAGCTCTCCATGTGCAACCACACGCTGTCTCAGGTTTCCTTCAGACCACATTAAAGTGCAGCAGTAGCACTAAGTGTGGTCTTTCTGATGGAACCTCGGCTGTGTTTTGTACAAGCTGGTCACCCAGAACTTCGCAGCCGTCAATCAGTTGGAAGCGTTGTTTGCTCAACTTTTTTTTTTTTCCCACGCACATGTTGGTCCCAAAGCAAACTTGACCACAAGTGGCTTCAAAGTGCCAAAGCAATGAAAAGGGAAATTATAAAGACAGCTGTTACTGCAAATGATCTAAGACAAAAACTGCACACTGCCATGATGGTTGTGTTGATGTAAGAAGACGATGCAGTCTGTACAATCCAATTGTGGCTTCAACCAAAAATGTTGATAAATCCAACAAAGCTTTCACTGAAATGGTTACGACCAGATGAAACTTGGTCAAGTTTGGGTTGACCAAATGAAATCTCGTGGAGATAAGTTTAAAAGGTTGTGGTGCTGCCTGTCAAGGAACCTGTTTAAAGCTAAAACAGAAAAAGAAAAAGTAAAGCATTTTACTGGTAACCCTCTGTGAACAAAGCATGCACTTTTAATTTCCATTTTCTTTTTTCAAATATGTAGATGAGTACTAATTTGCTGGAATAATCTAATGTTAGGCAACACACAAGGATCAAAGAGACTGGTATGAAACTATTAATCCCAGAATGCATTGCATTAACTCACTTTCAGATTATAGGGGAAGTAAGTATTTCAGCAAGGGAGGATATTCTGAAGTAGAGACTTTCTGTCGCCTTTATAGGCTGAATATGGGCCTAGAACTCCTCCCAATTTATGGTTATGATCTGGTTCTGCGATTTTCTTTACTTACTTTTCTACAGTTGTCATACGTCTGTCTGTATTTTTTCTAGGTGTTTTTGGGGGGCGTGAGGCATCTTTTAAGTTACCTACTTAAAAGATTACTTAAAATATTTTTTAAGTAACTGCTCTCAACACCAATAGCAGTTAAGAGTATTTTTGACCACTTACCTTTCATCTCCTCAAGAGTGTAAATGCCTCCATACAATACAGCCAACCCTTTCCTGTTTGCCATCCACTCTGTCATCCCATTTCCTTCCCTTTCTCTTTTTTAACTTCCCATCTCATTCAGCTCTTACCCCAGTGAGTTGGCATTCACACCAATTTGCCACTCACAATTCTGCTAATAACACCGGCCTTTTATTACAGCAGCAATTCACAGCTCTGCTCTGAAAGTCGTAGCCTAGCTGTTCTCTCGTTACCATGCTAGCCTCCTTTGATTTCCAGTTGCATATATCAACCTTCAATTACAGACCTGGTCTGGAAATAGTCAAGCATGACTGTAGTGGCATTGGAGTTATTGCAATTACACTCAGGTAATTGAGCCGCCACGGGTGAAGATGTTAAACACTGTGTCTATAGTGGAGTCCGTGTTGCCACTGGCTCATTCTATTTCACTCCTTCTCTTCCTACATAAATGCTTGAAATGTTCTACCTCCTCTAATAAACTGGTTAGAGATAATAGCAGAGGTCTGCATTTTCAACAGGACTGACTGAATCACTGAAGTGTTTAGAGAAGTTATTTTGGCTCATAATTAGCTCTGATGATATACACAAAAGTTTGCTCAGCTCTGAAATATCTGCTGATAGGACATTCTTCTGTGAAGCAAAGTAATATTGAAATGTTTTTCTGAAGATCTGATCAATATTTCCCAGTTACCTTATAGCTGATGTGAAGTTATTTCAAAGCATTTTTCTTAAGCTCAAATAAAACCCACTGAAACCTTTTGCATATGCATTTAAGCTGAAAAACTGCAGTTTTCTGTCTAGCCCACTGTTGGAGTCTCTTTGTTTCACAGAAGATGTGAACCTGCAGTGTATGTGTTTTAACTTGATTTCAGATGATCATTTGAGTTTTATTGACACTTTCCCTAGAAATGCTTTATGCTGAGGCTGATTTGAAAGTCACAGAACAGGAGATACAAGACAGAAACAGAAAACGGAAAGGTACCATTTACTGACGCATTGAGAAATGGACTTCCTCGTCCATCTGCGTTATTCTCCTGAGGTCAAGACCAAAAACTGATTCTGTTTGAAGATTTTCTCTTGGTGATCAAAAATTATGATTTCATCAGTTCTGGCTTGTTGATCACAGCTTGTTGATGCAGCTGGCATCTGATTCAGTTTTTAGATCAGTGCTAATTTCTAGGGATATTTCTCAAGGACTCTAGCCTAACATTTAATCAACAGATTGAATTGTATCAGTGAAAAACAATTCTTAAAGAAAATAAAAATAAAAAAAATGGGAAATCTTTACTCTCTTGGTAGTAACTTTAATTTTTAGACACTTTATTATAAATAAAATCGCTATCATCACACCAGTGATTTGATATTTTTCAATTTAAACATTTTTTTTGTTAGACATATATGTTTTTCAAACCAAAATTGAACATTTTCATTTTAAAGTCCACATGCATGACCTTCTCCATGATATCTCCATCATTGTAAAATTAAAGTCTTCATTTTTAAAAGTCTGCCTGCTTCATTGGAGATTAGAAGCAAGAAGGAAAGTCATCCTGGATGCGTTCCGTCCTGACTGTACGTTCCCAGACTTTTCGGTGTGTGGAAAAAGAGCCTCTGTTGCTCTTTGTGCCCATGGAGCTCGGCTCTGCCCCCTATGAGTATGGCATGGTACTTTCTGACTCACCATGTACTAATATGCATTTATGGCTAATCAGAAAGACTAAATTTGTCAAACATTAAATATTTCAGACAGACTGTGGAACATCAGCATGTGTAATCAAACATGAATATTGGTGAAGTAAAGAGAGGCAACAATGGGAATTCCTGTATCAGTCAGTGTGTGATATGGCGCCCCCAGAGGCACAGCTCCTCACTGCCTCACATCACCTTCTTCCCATATATTTGAACAAGCAATTTATAAATTCAGTTTATTTCGACTTTTTGAATTTTGAAATCACACAGAAGATAAATCCAAAGCACAGACAAGTGGGTAAAACTACTTTTTCTAATAATTGTTAGTGATTTACTTGTCATGGCTACCTCCTCTGACCACAAGTCACTGCAGAATACAGATTTTTGTATTTACTCAATATGTTTGTCTGGTTTTGATTTAAAACAATTAAGAGTGACCCCAAAATCAAAACCAGCAGATACACATAAGGAAGGAATTTAGTTTTCACCACACTCTAGATGTCATAAATGCCCTAAAAACAAGCAAAGCATTTCCCTACATCCTTTCTGTGTCCTTAAGTGACTCTCCATGTGTTCAGCATCCTTTCACCCGAGCTTGTGTGTGACAAAAAGTTGCTTAACGCAGAACTTTCACCGTGTGGCTATCACTGCTGTGGAGTTCTGCTATCAGCTGGCATCTGTCCACTCCTATCTTTCCTCTCTCTCTCTCTGCGCTGTTTTTCACTCCCTGTGTGAACCCAGCTTTTTTATTTCGAGCATCTGTATAGCTGCCTCTTTGCCTTTCTCTCCTCTCTCCTGTGTGCCTCTGTCGTTCAGTCTGTCTGTATCCGCTGACCCCGTCCTCATTACCGTCACAACACTGCAGCAGCCGGTTGCCTGAGTCACAGCCACACCGCTGTCGATGCCTCTCTCGTCCCACTCCCATCCACTTAAAGCTGCGTAGAGGGAGTGCTGGGGGAGAGAGAAAGAGAGAGAGAGAGAGAGAGAGAGAGAGGGAGAGAAAGATGAGGAAGAGGTAAAGAGGCAAGGAGGGGAGATTCACAGAACACACATGGCTCCTTAGGCTACTGGTTTAATATATTTAGCGTATTTTCTGCAGTATTGCATCTGAAAAATAATAACAAACTGTGATAAACTTTAAGCTGGTTGACTCATTTGGGAGTAATTCTCAAAGGATTTCCCCATAACCACTTTGTGAATGTAATGACTGGGCGGACAGAGAGACAAGCAAGTAACACCTACATGCGCAGACTACAAAGCCATCCCACAAAAACAAATCTGTTCCCATGGCAACCATTCACTGACTGACAGGCTAGTTCCAGGGAGCGAAAAAACTGCACAGCAGAGATTTTCTCTGCACAGGATTAGAAGTACTTCTGAAATAAATAATAACATAGGCACATGTTAACGATGTCACTGAAGAAATGCAACATTTAACTGCAAATGTCAGGTTTTTTAGCAATATAGTTTATAGTATGAACTTCATTTCCTGCTTGACAAGACAGTTGTGCGCTCGCCACTCAGATCCCTGTGACTGTTGGGAATTATTTTCAGGTGGGTTTTGTGCACAAGTGGTGCTTAACTGATTGTTTCTGGCAGCAGACAGTGCAGGTGGGACTGAGTCAAAATAAACTACCCATGTTGAAGGCAGCGAAGGAGCATGTCACCCAATCCTGCTCATGGCCCAGAGGGAGAGGATGAGTGTGGGGGGAAATCGTTCTTCCATTTTTGGCAGTCATGTATGGCTGCGTGGTGCAACAGGATATTCACTGGGCGCTGTGATGTTGCAAACCCACTTGAATTTTTAGTGTCACAACTCAATGAGGTGGATGAGTCCCTCCGAAAAAAATGATGCAATTTTCATCACGCAACTATGTCAACGGGAGGCGATTTCAATACTTTGGATGGATTATGGGAGAGTTGTTATTCTATGTAAGCTACTTTTGATGTCATTGGTTCAGGACAACACTCTGAGAACTATGGGCTTCTTTGGCAATGAACTTTTCTGTCTAACCCTTGTTTTGGAGAGTGATAATAACTTTATGTTGGATAATTGGTAAATCATTAGTATATCAAGGCCAGTGTCCTGCATGTTTTAATTTTCCCTGGTTTAATACATCAAAATCAAGTGATTGGTTCATTGCCACACCTCTGCTGGTCCCCATTTTTAATTGATCTTGTGTAATCAAAGTTTCTAAAATATTCAGTTTTGGGATTAAACTGTAAGACACAATCTTTAATGAGAACAAAAGTAATTCTTATTAAATCTTTATAAGAATTTCACTTTTTAATTATTGAAATAACCATTTTTGACTATATTTTAATTCATTTCAATGTGCCTGTAGTGTTGGATAATTGTATGAAACACAGTGATGGAGAGGGATTCATATGCAGTTTTGAAACGAGCCTTGGGAGAGCAGCAAATTGTTTGATATTTTCATCAAACTTTAAACAAATCCAGTTGTTTTACTGGTACATCCTCCCATGATGCCGCAGGGAACAACTTCCAGACTTCTTCAGGGTGCTAAAAGACTCACAACCAATTTCAGAACCACCTTCAAAATGTGTTCCAGCTTGAGGCAAACACAAAAAACAAGGTAGATAAAAAAGATAGGGAGCAGGCGAGAAACCCAATGTTGGAATGTGGCGAAGGAGGAGCAGATAGTAAGTGCAGGTGCTTGTTGTGTGTCAGCAAGTGTCAGAGGGAGGCGAGGGTTGCGGGTCGAACTTGGCCAATCCTCTGCGCTGCACTCTCATCTGAATTAAACTGTGCAAAACAGGCCCCAGGGCTCGGTTGCTAAGCAGAGAGATGGGCTTGCCGATTTCCACCGAGACCTCTGCGGCGAAAGCCTCTCTGATGACCTGAACCAGACAGCCCATAATAATGAGCTGTGCCATGGCAACAATAGAGACCCCAAATAACGGGGGTGCAGCGCTCGTTTGCCGTAAAGAGGGTGGATTATGCATGTTCTGCCAGATAATTTGATTGTTCTGCTGCACCCCATGTTGTGACACAGAGTGACCACACAAATGTGCCATATGGAGCATGTTTATATGGAGCATGTTTCCTCAGTGGTTTTTGCTTTAAGAAATCTTTGCCAAGAAAATATTCAGTGAAAATCCTCAATGAGACAAACCCAGGTAAACTGTGGTATGCCAAGTTTGCGCTCTCTTCCTCTTTGTTTGTCTCTCTGGTTAAGGACGGGCACATTTCTGGCTATTGTTTAATTTGTAGCCATAGAGACATGTTGGCAAACTTGGTAACCGTGGCAGCAGGGATCCTGTTTGTTTCCCAGAGAGCACTCAAGGTCCGCTCGTAAGGGCATTTTCTTGAGGTCTTGTTTTTTAGTTTCCTCCTCCCTCTTCTCCAAGGGGGCATGGGGGTTGGTGCAGCTGGTTCAGGAATTGCTAGTGACCTTTCAGATTTTAGAGAGTGGAGAAGGCTAAACAAGCCAAAGTCTGTTACTCTGTCAACAAACACTTAAAGGTCTCAGGAGAAGTTGGGGGGCCTCTGGGGGCCGTGGAATGCTATTCATCTGGAGTGTAAGGCGAGCGCGGCCAAGGATGCTTCAGTAGGGCACGTAAACAAGGACAAATGCCTAGCCGTTCTCGTAATAATCTGGTAGCGATATGCACACGCTGGCTGGGGCACTACGCGTGACTGCATGTTAAAGGTTAAGTGAAACATATGAATAATTATGTGCTGTCTCACTGATTCCCTTGTTTGGAGGTCTAGAAACAGTCACCAATATTAGCAGTGACATTGCAGATGTAGATACATTTGTAGATGCAATGGGAAAGGCATGGCTATCTTTGTGCTGTGTGTGTGCGCGTGTGAGATGAGATGACTGACAGGGTTGCTGTGACATTTTTGGTGCTATTATAATTGTTTTTTTTCTCCAACTGATTAATATAGATTTGGACATCGCTACCTTAGGGCAACTAAAATGTCAGGACTGAGATCTGGTGTTTGTGCACCGAGACCATTTCCTTTCCGTTTCTCTTTTTGTTTTCTTGGAAAATGTTTCCTGTCACTGGAGATGAAATATAATATGTAAAATTTCTTTTATCGTTCATCCCTGTGAGACCAGCTCAAAAAAGTATTATTAATTAGCTTTAATATATCTTGCCACATTAGGGCGAAAGATTTCCCTTTGTCTGATTTGAAATTTGTGTCAAAACCAACAAAATGTATAGTGCTTGATTTAAAAGGTAAAGTATCCCTTTTGAAGCAAAGTACGCCTCCCATCATAATTGTAGTATTCAGCACCTAACCTGTCAAGACCAATAATTTAAGTGAGGTGTGACCAAGACTAAATAATCTAAAATCTGTTTCAATACAGTCACTGTCAATATAGCAATGTTGTTATGCGGTAAATGTTCAAAGAAAATCAGAATTTTCAAAAATCTCAAAGGTAAAGTTGTATTGCAATGTAACCAGGAGTGAAATTCTTCCAAACTGTATTTGTGGTGAAATTAATTGACACTCACTCATGTCTTCAGGAAAGTTAAGGTGTTAAAGGTGTGCCCAGGAATTTATGGGATAACTAAAGTGGGCTAGAAGCATATGTACAACACAATACCGATTTCTTTGTGAAAAATATTTAAAACTATTTACAATTTTCTTAGCATGTAACAATTGCTTTTCTGCTTTCAAGGGACTTCATAGTTTATTTTGCAAGGCAGCATAAGAAAGCCGACATTTTCTGATCTTTAAAAGGAGCCTATTAGGTTCCCTAGAAAGCAACCTCATAACACACTGCTATTAATATGACACAGCAAGTTCCCAAGAGTAAAATTTAAGCAGTTTAAGTAAAAATGTGTTGACCCTTGCCTTACCATCAGGCCACTTCTCCACACACCAGCGTCATCTCACATTTACAGAGCACTGACTCTTCCAACATTTAAAGCCCGCATTTACAGAAATGTTAATTAACCAGCATACTAAGAACAAATACCATCAGCAGACGAAGGAAAGCACATTTTAAATGACAGTGTTAGTCGTGGCCCAATGTGGCCAATGCAATTAGCTGCTGCCAGCCAAGGCGACTGTGGCGATTTTTCTTGCTTAACTCATTAGAGGGGTCTCCGGCAGTGTGCTCACTCATGTCAAGTCTGCATAATTACTTTAAAACAAGGGGGGGAAGAAATCAAAGTAGCCACTGTCTGGTATTGTTCACTGCCCCCTCATCTTGGAATTTAATTAGGCGTTCCTTTTAATAAAAGCCCATTTGGGATGAAACGCCAACGATAATAGTATTCCGATCCCCTAAAGGCTGTCACGTCTTCATCCGCTGCTCAGATGGACACTGACAGGTGACATTATGGCTTATTTTATGGGAAAATATCAAAGCACTTTTGTGAGATGGAGGAAAAATTATGAATTAAAAGAAGTTATGATTTGCAAACATTAGAAACTAAAAGTAATTAATAAAGATCTAAAAAGTGTATTTTTTAATTGTGGTGTTTGAATAATTCCATATCAGCCTTTTTATGAAATAGCATAAAACTTTACTTTTTACCTTGATTAGGACAATCTAATACTATTCTTTGTTGAGATGTGTAACGATGGTGTGTAATTTCAGGACAATAGAAATGCCTTGGAGCAGCGTCTTCACTCAGTTATTTAGTGTCTGCCAATGAGCCTGGGGGGATTTCAGAAGGTCCAGCGTTGAGGCCTCACATCCAGCCTCACACCAACAAAACTCCAACCACATAAGGTCTTACCAACTAAAATCAGACCCTTCCACTCAGGTGCATCAGCCACAATTTTATATTTAATTGGTCACAGGTGATTTGCCCTATTTCCAGAAGTGGTGATGGCTGTTGGATGGTCTGGCATCTGTATACATGGCCAGGCCCTCAAGGAAACAGGTTCAGTCCTAAGTCCCCTGTCTGATGAATTCATAATATGGATGTGGATCGGAAAAGTGCCACCTCTTTAACTCTCCCCATAAGCTTTTGTTAGAGTCCAGCGACCCTGAAAGAATAAGAAAACAGATGGATAGATGGTTGGACTGTTATTTGATTCAAATAAAATCTGATTTTATTTGATTTAAAATATATACTTTTGATTTCAAAAAGAATAGAAAAGCAATTTATTTGTAATTTTTAAATGTTTTCAAACTCTAGTCATATTCAATAACTAAAATATGGTAAGATACTGATGAGGATTGATTGGCAGATTAAAAGTACATTTTTAAGATAACTTATAAGAAGGAATCAACTTTTATCCCCCATTGGTTTAATGGAATATTCCAGTCTTCTAAGAAATTAAATGTCAGGTTTTCATTGAGAATCATCATAACTACAGGAAATATAGACTTAAAACATCAGCCTATTTGTAATTAATCTATATGATGCATATAGACAAATATATATTTTCTTAGCTCACAAGGTAAGAGGCATTAACTGTATTATATGTGTAATATAAAAGGTTATATAGTGAATTATCTATAACATGATTAGCAAACACTGATATTGACTAGATGAGTAAATGAGATCATGAGTTGATCTGGATTGAGCTGGTACGTTTCTCTGCCTTTTCGTTTCGGGTTTTGTTCTGGATCACTTAAATCTGCATATCTATTTTCACCGTCAGCACTTTCAAACCCACTCCAGTTATAAATATAGTGCTTGGGCCAAAAGGATGACGCACCAGAGTAACAAATCAAGTGTATTTTTGTTGCTCAGCATTCCAAATGATAGAAATGTCATTTACATGGCCCTCAGTGTTTGTTTTCCTGCATGATTTTCCATAGTTCAAACCAGAAATGGGACACTGACTTATTTCCCCTTAAATATACAATTTGACTTGCTTCATCAGTCAAATGACCATCTACTGATCTGACAGCATGTCATTAAAATACAACTTCAACAACTTTTTTTTTTTTTTGCTGGAAAACCTCAGGGTAGGACATTCTCCAATCCGGGTTAGTACACATTTTTTTATATTGATACTCTGGGAATATACATTCTATTCTGGTTTCTTTTTACTTCTTATCCAGATATGGAAATTAGTGAAAGCCAATTCCAAATCTGTTCCAACCAAAACTTGTAGTCTTAGTTTTTTCATGACCCAATTCCACAATAAATTAATACTTCTGCATTGACCAGGTGTTAAACTCTTGGGAATTGAAGACAAAAATATACCTGGCCTCGTTTTGATCTCAATGCAACCAAGATAGGGTGTGCAAGTTAATGCACATTTAACACATACCACAGTCATGTTTAAAGAACTTTGTAGACATTTGAATATTGGAATTGGGCGTAATTTATATGTAATTTCCACAATTGGTTTACTGGATACCTGCAGTTATATTTGTTGTGTGTTGTAATTTTGAATGTACTGGAGAACAAAGAATCAAAAATGTAGAGAGCCAGCAAAAATATAGGGAAGATGCATATAACTCTTAAACAATGGCTTACAATAACATTTTGATATTGTAAACTTCAGATACCCAAAAAGGAATACTGTGCAGTTAGCATTCTCAAATATTTGAGGTAGATGACCATACACTTTAGTTATGTTGGTTTGCCAGAAGATACTTGTTCTTGCTTTTTATATGGTCTAAGAGCCACTTATTCTCCTTCTGACTCTCTTTGTACACAACTCGTTTCTCTCATATTTCTCCTTTGAATTCCGATGACACATTTTTTTGCCCATAAATTCAAGTTTTTCGAAGGGATTGATTTCTTCTTGGAAATGAAGTTTGACGGCAAAGATATGTAAACACTTAAGAATCAACAAGGACCGACAGAAACACAATGTAATAGCCCTTGATCAAACATTCACCTCAAAGGGAACGCCAATCTTTCACTCATTTATATCTCATGACAACAGAAGGGTAAAAAAAAAGCTTAATTTCAGAGCACACTGTACAATGTACTCTTTATAGAGCAGCCAGAAATTCCAATTAACATTGTGTTTTGGTATTTCTAAAGTTTCTGTCACATTGAAGACAAAAATAATATCTATATCAAAGTGATCCTTGTCATTCCTAGCTGCACCTTAACTTCAGGACTTTGAAGTATTTACTCAGAGCATTCCGTCTGTCCTGATGAAGCTTTTATGGCTGTTTTTGTTTCCCTTGGTTCTATTTAATAAAAACATCAAGGACACGTTGGCCGCTCACCAAACAACTTTGAAGAATGTCTTTAAGTGGTTCTACGTAGACAAAAGTTCTCAGTACATTTAAGCTGGCTTTGAGTTAGAAGTGGTATAAAACAGTTGATGACTGTGAAGATGAGTGACGGACTGACAGGCTGTCCAGGTCAAAACATACCTTTTGTCTCACGTCAGTTGGACGAGATGAAAGAGAATCACCCACTTGTCTGTCCATCCATTAATCCTTCAATCTCTACCAGTTGTCCATCATTCCATCCATCCATTTGTCCAACCATGCACCAAAATATCCATACATTTACCAATTTCACCCTCTATCCATTTATCCACATACTAAACTGTCCATCCACCCCCCAACAGATATCGGTTTAGCTGCAAGTTGAAAGGATTTGGAGTCCATCCTCAATAAAACCACAAATGAAAGAAAGATGTTGAGTCATGATTAAATGACAGTAAATGGCATAAATTCCCTATGGTACAACAAGTTTTACAGCAGTGTGAGGAAGATGAGCTTGCGAAGCCAAAAGCGTTTCATAGAAATGTGCTCAGAATTAGTGACAGGGAGAGAACGAGGGGGAAGCGCAGGGAGGAGGAGGGTAAGAAAGCAGAGGCCGAGTGAGAAGCTAATTAAAAAGATAAGTGACCAGCAGTTGTGGCCTGTCAGGGTGCAGAGCCACAGCTGAAGTTAACCCGCTTTATGCTGGATGGCAGCAGCTGACAGTCCCAACTGAAGCTTTGTATGGCCTCACCTGTGATGGAGGGGCTCTCTGTTCACAGGTGAAGGGCTACACAGGCTGAGCTGGCACTTATACACTCTATTAGACACACACACACACACACACACACACAACTATTCGGCCTTCTCTTTCCCACTCTTGGTGCTTTTCTCTGATTCTTATTCTCTCCTTTCCTGGCCTCCTGTGACAGATCCAGGCGGTGGGTGGTGACGCTGGCACATTGTTTCCTCCTCTGTCCCTCTCTCTCTCTCTCTCGCCTCTCTTTTCCTCTCTCCAACACGCACAGATACACACCTACACTCCAACGTGGGGTTATAATTAATACTTCCCCCGTATCCATATTTCATACTGTTTGCTTAGAAAGAGCCACGACTCTGGAGTGTTGTGAGGGAGAGGGAGGGATGCTAAAACAGATTCAGAAAAGATTAATTAAAGGTGGAAGAGGGGAAGAAAAGGGATGTGTCCGGGGAAAGCAGCAAGCTCCGCACAATGCGGCGCACTTCATTTGAATAACGGAGTAGCGTGTTTTTCTACTGTTTATATATGTGTGTGTGTCATGGCGACACCACTCTACCTGAAATGAAGGATAACAACCGCACAGGATTAGAAAACGTGCCATCTATCCTCCAAGTCTTCCCCTTCCTTCCCCCTCTCTATCCTCCCCCAACTTTCTCCACATTATTTGTATTCAAGGTTTTTCAAAATGACATTGCAATCTGATGATGCACCAGCCCATTATATTGTCTAGCAGGACAAATACCCCACCGTTTTTCTGTGTAGAACTAACACAATTTTTCCATGTCAAAGTCTGTGTGTGTGTGTGCGCTCGTGTGTGTGTGAATGAGATGGAGGGTACGGGGTAGGAGTGTTGGTAATATTCTGACCGTCCAGGGTGGAGGCAGGGCCCGGGAATATTGTCATTAATCCTGGAGGAGGGCCACAGCGCACTCGGATTATTAGAGAAATAAATTTGCATGCTGCATATGAGCCAGGTGAAAACCACCGAAGGCGCAAATTATATTTCCCTGACAGGCCGAGCGGGAGAACGGAGGCTGCCACCATCTTGCTCCAGTCCACACAGACTAACACACACGAGGTACAGAGCTTTGAAAATAAATATTAACACACCCACATTTTTTGTTTATATTTTGCAACTTACAACCACAAACTTAATTGTGTATTTGCATGGTTTCATGTGATGGATCAACACAATGTGCCCAATTGTGAGAGGTAAAGATAGTGATGCAGGATTTTTAACATTTCTTACAATCAAAATCTCAAAAATGTAATGTGTAGGTAAGACTTACCTAATTTTCTCTAATACAAATAAATAAAATGTTGAGCAAATTGTCTTCAGAGGCCCCTGAATTAGAAAATAGAGTCCACCTGTGTGTTAGTTCAATTTCAGTATAAATTCAATTGTCCAGTTGAGGCTTAGAGGTTTGTTAGAGAGCATTTGTGAACAAACAGCTTCATGAAGAACAAGGAACAAAACTAATCAGTTAGAAAGTTGTAGAGAAGTTGAAATCAGTGATTGATTGTAAGACAATATCCCAAGCTTTACTATACTTGTTAAGTGCATAGAGTATAACATAACAGAAAACCTAATGACAGTTCAGGTCATCCACCTAAACTGAGAGGTTGGGCATAAAGAACATTCATCAGAGAAGCAGCCAAGAGGCCCATCATAACTTTGGAGGTGCTGCAGAGATTCAAGATAAATATTAGTTGTGCACTTCAGATATCTTTCCTTGGTGGAGGAGGAGCAAGAAGAAAAGTGGTGTCAGTTTACCAAAAGTCATGTAGGTAGTTACAATACATATGTGGATGAAGGTACTTTGATCAGACTAGACCAACAGGTACAATCCTGGAAGAAAACCTAAACACTTGAAGCTGAGGTGGAGATTCAAATTAATTACATTGTCAGAAAAACAGTAGGATCCTTTACATCAAAGCATATTTATGGGTTTGAAAGGCCCTCTTAAAGCCAAGACTTGAAAATTTGCAGTGAGACATAAAAGCTGATGTTTATGGATGCTCTCTGACCAATCTCCAGCCTGTGCTGTTCTGCACAAAAGTCTCTTCAGTCTCTAGTGGTACAAAGCTGGTAAGGCAAGCCAGTTTGATGTATGTAGCACATTTCAGGAGGAAAAAATTATTAGAAGGGAAAACAAAGCCACACACAAGCAAAGGGACATTTGTAGACCCACACCTTAAAAGTGTTGCAGATGTAAGTGCAGTGAAATGTGGTTCTAAAAACAATTGACCTGGACTCATTTTATTTCCACATCAGAATTGCAGTATTCACTCTGCTGTATTGCTCTAATATGCAAATACTCAATAAATTACATTAGGGTTTGTGTTTACAACACAACCAAATGCAGGGAAAAATTGTCAAGGGGTTATGCCACTCCAAGGCACCGTGCTTTAGCCTGAACATTTCTATATTTCTATACGTGAAAGCAGGATGAGCAGGACTTTACTTTGTTTCTTGCTTATCTTCCTGTACAGAGGAATTTACAACGAGACACAAATAGTACTTAGCTTGTGTGTAGGTATAGACAAACCCCCGAGGAATCACAGCTATGGGAGGACATTTTCAACATTTTCATCCAAGCATGTGTGTAAACCACCTTGTTTTTTAGATGTGTGTGTGTGTATTTTGATGGGTCCTGTGGCTCTGGGCTGTCCTCTAACCCTGCCTGTAATGGTCCATGCAGGCTCGGCTTAATGGGGTAGACACTGGTGTCAACTTCATTACTTTGCATCTATCGCCAAGAAGAAAAGTCTCTCCTCGCTCGCACTTTGACCACGCTTCGTTAGTGTCTCCTGCCCCCTTTGCCTTTCTCAAACCTCTAAAAGGAAATGTGAAACACTTTCAGAAGTACACTGATGAGATAATTTAGCTTCAAGCTGATTCAGTTGTATTTACTTCAAATGAAGCTATTTGGAGACATGTCAAATAAGGATTAAAAATCCAACTGCACACAATCTGCAAATTGCAGAACCTAATCTGTCTACAAATTGTCTTCAAATTGGTAGATGGTCCTGAAATGAGGGCTGTAAGGAGAACACAACAGTCATAGTTTGTTACAGCCTTGGTTTTTGGGTCATAGTTTCATACATTTATGGTAAAAAAGGCAAAATAAACAGATGCTAAATGTCAAGTTCCTTTTCATCTATTTTAAACAGAAATAAGACCTCAGAAACAATTCAGTCTCATTAATGAAAAGGCTTTAAAGTAGCAGAAAGTCCAAGGCAGGATTTGTCTGCTTGCTTCATTTTGTTTGGTGTAACTATTCTGAATTACAAACATACATTTTCTGTTGATCTGAACTGACCAACTATAAATCTGGTCACCACCAACTGTACCAATAAACGAGAATCAGAACGTATTTCTGACCAGTGAACTCACCATTCCCAGGAGCTAGCAGGTTGCTGACCGCAATTCTTTACCACATGGAAGATGTTCTTACGAGTCGAGTTAATAGATGCATGACCTCTAGTTGTCCTGTAATAAACATGACACTCTGGCCTCGCCATTCAAATCAAACAACAATTATTATAGAAAAGCGACATTGCCTTTGAGAGACGCATTGGTTACCTTCCAGGTCCAAGATTCTGTTGTGATGGACGATTCAGTTTGAGGAGTAACTTAAGATTCCTGTTTAAAGAGACTGGCGAACCAAGCCAGCTCCTTACAGCAAAGGCCTGATTAAAGCAGCATTAAAAAAGATTAAAGAAGCACTTCAGTAGAGATGTTTCCCTAGACCATACAGATGAAGACGCATGGTTCTATATGTCCACTGCAGTGTTTCTGTCAGTCATCTTTCATCTCTTGGCCTGTGCCTATAGGCAGAGCGCGAGCAGCAGGCGGTGTCATTCTGTTCTAAAGTCCCTAGTTAGGCATGCATATATTCCTATTATAGTCAGTGCTCCCGGAACAAGACAACAGAGAGCAAACAGAATGACCTTGAAATATTTATCCCCAGCTTCGCTTCGGAGAATTAAGTTTGGTGTCAGGGGCAACTCGCAGCTATCCAGTTTCACTTTGTGTGGAGGGGTACGTGCCTGCGAACACAAAACCCACACACATACACACGGCGTGTCCTCCTTTAGCCGGCTGTGTTGAGTGAGACAAACGGCTCATGTACCATCTTGCAGTGTTGAATATTGAAAGCGGTCAGGGAGGCAAGGCTTTGATTGGGACAATAAAGGCTGATGAGCAGGATCTTAGAGCATGGGAGAGGAGAGCATGCATGCGTGTGTATTTGTGTGTGTGTGTCACAGTGCAAGAGAAAAAGCCAAAACCATGAAGTGGATGCCAAGAGCTGCTAGGCCCAAAATACTGCTACTTTGTTTTAGTGTGTTTGTGTGTGTAGAAGGGAAAAGGATGGCTAAGAACGGTGCAAATGACCCAATCTGAGTGAATGTGGGTCAGACATGAGGCCTGCTAAAGCTGTTGGTTTTAATTTCACGACCCACGATGCCTCTTTGTGCCTCCCGGTTACGACGTCCAGTTAATGAGAGACTGATTACAGGCTGGTATCAAAAGGTATTTTTGTAGTTTCTTAAACTAATTATTTGACAGATGCATCCCTTGCAAAGGGGACTAATTGGTGAAACAGAGTTATGATGGCACAAACAAGACATTTGAGCTGTCAGAAAATTGGTGGGGTTAATTTGAAGGCAAACCAGAGAGACAGAAAACCTAGGATTTGTGTTATAATTACCATAAAACCATAAAACATTAATTATGAAAGGTCAAAGATAAGTCGGAAAGTGAAGCTGTAAACTGACTTTATGATTATACCTGACACTTTGTGTTGCAACTGAAATAGCAAACTCAGAGTTTACTGAATTAATAAAATGATTTTGACTCTCATAGGAAAACCTTAACACAACAATCATTTCTGATTGGTTGACTGGTTATTTTTTCGTAACAGTACGTCTTGGTTAAAAATCTTGTACCACTGGAAAACTTACGTATTGATACTTAAATCTTTGTGAGGAAAATGCAAGTGAGTTGATTTTTTTTTACTTTTTACAGTGCTCTTACGCTTTTGCTAGATTCATATGCTTGCTTCTTTTTGTTGGTGTATGATGGACCATTCAATGAAGCCTGAGTTGTCTGGACAGAGGTGCTACCTGTAAATGTGTGAACAAATCCTGTAAAAACGAGCAGCTAAAATATTATCACTGCTTATTTTGTATTGTCTAGCTTTAAAAATTGAACAAATAAGAAATAGATTTTAAAAAAAATCTTGAGTTCATGATCTCATCAGACCAAAATATTACTATCCAAAATTGCAAGAATGCCACTCGCAGATTGGCAATGAGAGTGTGAATGAAATGGCAAGGAACTAAAAAACATCCGTCTCCTTCCTCCGGATTCTCCATCAGTGTCCACCATGTGAAAATGGAGACAGTACAGCACAACTGTAAACCAACCAAGACTTGCTTACCGAAATGGACAGCTTGGCCAATGACAAAGCAAATCATAGAAGAAGCCAGGAGCCTCCAGGTGTGTCTGGAGGTGCAGCAGATGACAGAATAACTGTTCCCAACACTTTTTAACCTTACAAGAGGCATAGATACTTTTTCAAAGTACGATATATTTACTGACAGAACATTTCGGGAATGAAGTTCTTAATCATGCACAAATTTAGTGTTAGCTTTTTATTTTATCAATGAATCAATCCAATTTTATTTGTATAACACATTTCAGCAGCAAGGCATTTCAAAGTGCTTTACATAATTAAAATAAAAACAGCATGTGACATTTAATAAACAGTTAGAAAGACAAAGAGAATTTTTTAAAAAGAAAAAAGATTAAAATAGATAAAAACATTAAAACCCGCACCCTTTGTAAGACTTCAGTTAAACATCTCACACCTCAGAGTTTTAGTTAAAACGCATTGATTTGTCTAACTGGGACGTTTTCCAGGGGGACTTTACATAGTCAGTGTGAAAGAAAAATGAAAAGAAGTTCGTAAATAGATGAGAAGTAAAGGTAAAAACATTAAAACATAAAAAAAAAACCATCAAAGACATCAAAACCCGCAATTTAGCCATAAGCAACTCTAAACAGGTGGGTTTTGAGTTTAGATTTAAAGGCACCCAACATTTCAGCTGTCTTACAGTTTTATGGAACTTGGTTCCAAATTTGTGGTGTGTAGAAGTTGAATGCTGCTTCTCCTCGTTTGGTTCTGGGGATCAATTTTAAAATCCAGTCCCCCTGTATGTCAGACAGAAATAAATGTTTTTCTTTCCTTTCGTAAAATTCTTCACAAAGTTTAAATCCCACTCCTGTTTTACAGTTGCGACTTTTCAACCCCCGATGATGAAGAATCACCAGCAACTTCTTGATATATATTTAGACGTTTCGCTAATGATCCATCACAGAATATCTGAAGGGACATCTGTACAGAAGATGCATGATGGGATGCCTTGCCAAAAGCCTCTTTGTTGTACTTATGTAATTGCCATGTTCATTGGGAATTTTTTATTGAAACAATAACAAAGCACATGTCCACAAATTAGCTTCACTTTCTCCCATTCAACTTCTCATTGTCTGCAATGCCTGTGAGGGCTTAGAATAATAGATGATTGGAGAGGAGAAAGAAATCAGTGAGAAGCGTGTGTGTGTGTGTGTGTGTGTGTGTGTGTGTGTGTGTGTGTGTGTGTGTGTGTGTGTGTGTGTGTGTGTGTGTGCAGCCTTTGGCAGTGTGGTAAAGAAAAGCCTCCCAGATTGTTTGAGCCCAGTGGAAGGAAGCCTGCCAGTTTCTCCACCACCGGGACTCTCTGACCTGCGCTTGTGTTTGTGTGTGTGCGAGTGTGTGTGTTTTTATTATGATTGTAAAGCCTTCGTATGGTTCTGTATGCGTCCAATCTCTGTACATTTATATAGAGCGTGTGAATGCGCATACTTGTGTTTCCGTCCATTCCTGAGATTGGTTGTTGGCCGTGTGCACCTGTGTGTTGTGGGTGTAGGTGAGTGTGTGTGTACATGTGTGGGAAGCAAGCAGAAGAAGAGAAACTCGCCTCATATTCAACGTGATCTCAAGCCTCACCTATGTCAATATATTTAGTGTACAACCCAGCTCCGTTTCTCATTATGCATTCTCATCTACTGCTCGGTGTTGCGAATCTTACATCTCAATTAGCCTCTGTGTTCTGGACATAATCCAGCATTATTTGTGGCAAGCAGCGGGATATTAAAGCAACTAAAAAATGGCATCAAAAGCAAGCATGAAGAGCAAATAATAGTTTTCCTCATAAATATGAATGCCATGACATTATTTTGTTGCGTGTTTTTATCTTCCTGTTCTGCCTGTGGTTAAATTAGACATGAGTGTGACCATTAAAAGGGTATTTGGCTGCTATAATGGCTACTTGCAGCTTTTTGGGAGATTATTGTCCTGTTGATGACACTTTTTGGGCCACGCTTCAGCTGTTGAACAGATGGCCTCACATCTGACTCTGGAGTTCAGACATTCACAGTTTACTCAGTGACTGCAAGGTGTCCAGGTTGTCTGGTTGAAAGACGAGCCCAAACCATCAACCTTACAACTCCTTGCTTGCCAGTTGGCATGAGATCTCCACACACCAGACCTTGTTTCAATAGTCTTGGTCTATATCTATGTTGTTTTTGGCAAATGTTAGTCTGGCATTCATGATTTCCCAGTTTGGGCAGTGTGAATGTACTTGAGTTTATTTAAGGACAAAAAAAATCTGAGAAATGTGAGATTTAAGAAAAAATCAGTGGTGAATAAAATTTCATTCTGCAAAATGATGAACTGACCTTAAATAATGAGCAGAAACAGTTGCTGCTGTTATTTCATTGCAGATGTATTTCCACCATTGCATTTAGTTAATACACACCTGTAAGCTCTAGATCAGAAAGGTGCCAAATCTCATGTCTTAACAGAAATGATGATGATTTTGAAGAAGAGCTGGTTCTCTTCATTTGTAATCCTGTGGAAGCTGCAAAAATGAGCTTTTCTTAGTTCTTAAAAAAATATTCTTCCCCTAAATTCAAATGCTAGCCTTCAAAACTCTGTTTCTGAGAATAAACCGACCCTGTTGTGGCAACTTTAAGGAATGAGTGAATGTCTTATTCACGAAAACAAAATTAGCTACAGGCAATTTCAAACTCGTGCCGCTCTGGTCGTTAAAACAAGAAGACTCCATGGCTATTACTCTCCAGTGAGAAAATGTACTATTTTGTGATTTAGCTAAACTGACTCTTTATACACTTATCTCCTCTTTGAGTTGGTATCGTTAAGATGTTTCGATCCGCTGGTGAAAGAGTCGGATCAAAGCCTTGCTGAAGGGCACCTTGACAGTAGCTGCTCAAGGAGGAAGCAGCTTTACGTTGACATACTTCAGGTTTTAAAATGCAGCCAGTGCCTTGTCAGCATAATCTTGGATCCTGGCCCAGAGAGTTCTCCTTAATCTTCCATTACCATATCTGCTATGGAGAGCCATATGAACTTGTGAAATGGGAGCAGAATCCCAGATACATACACAAGTGAATACGCAGACATTTTACCCGCTTACTGGACCCTTTGTTTTTGAGTGGACTTGTTTTGTGCATCTGACATGATGTAAATTTCCCTCCAAAGTGTGCTGCTACTATAATACCCTTTATGAAACTTTCAATCCGACTTCTTACGTAAGAGTAACAGATGAAAAATAAAAGTCTTTGACAAAGCAAACAACCGCAATCATTTCTTTTTTTTCCACAGCCAGTGCCTAAATGCCCTATATTTATAAAGGTAAAATCAGAGGGATATTCAATAACTTTTTGCAGCTCTTCACGGTTATTCTGAGCAGCTGCAGCTTGTTCCATTTTTATAGAGATGGTTCATTCATCATTAGATGGATGTCTGTTCATGTAAAACTTGTGGGTCACCATTTTCTTGTACGGATATTGCTTTTTCTGATGGTATTGTAATAAAGCTGTGAGAAGAAAAAAGAATCAAGGTGTCTGCAGGATGAAGCTGATTTTGCTAAAATACATCCTCCTGAGGCTCAGAGCCTGCTGGTGTTTTTTTTTTTAGCTCGTTGGACATGGTGGCCACGTTATTGAGTAACAAATTCCTAGCAAATCTCAAAGAATTACACTTGGTTATATGTTATTGAATTTGAAACTGAAATTAATTGATTGTTTACTTTGCATCCAGAAATGTGAATTTCTTGTTGCCCTGTGACATTTATTTTGCCAACACCTAAGGAGCGATTTAATAAGCCACTAACTCTGAAATAATTAATATTTTTAATTTAATACATTGAAATTACATTCTGTAGAAAAACACACAAACCTGGAAGTTTATTAAGTCAGAACCGCATATTGTGTTGAATCCCTTTGATTGTTTAGTGCAATCAGTCTGTTTTTTGAGTTATTCTGCTGTAACATTATTGTCTTTGTGAACATTTCATGTTTATGTAGGTGTCTAATTACATATTATTGAAAATATGTAATTAAAACCCAGCGAGTTCAAATTGCTCATTGGGGAATTTGAGCCTCTTCTTTAAAATATTGTGTTAAAGATTCCTTTGGAGAGATTTGTCCAGAAGTCATTTTTATGCTGAGAAAGTTGTTATATTTTTTTTTTATTAAAAAATCTCATGGTCAGTTAATCAGACATTTTGTTCAGACTTCTATCCCTACTTGGATGGTCCAATTTTCACATCAGTATTTAATTTACAGAGCAGTGAGAGCAGTCCAGGTGTAAGAACATTAACAATGGCTCTTTTCTATTCCTGAATCCCAGCAAGTCACAGTGACACTGAGCTTTTTATACAGGGTAACAGCACCCTGGAAAACAAACAGCTTCATGGAATTGAGCCATTTTGTGTTTCTGCTTTTGTATTACAGCGTCTTTTGTCAAAAATAGCCTGAAGAAATGGTCTTATCTGGGAAAAACAGGTCTGTTTCTTTTCTGTTTTGTTTTCTTATTAAATGGTTCAATTTTGGAGGGAACTCTTCCAAAAAGAGCTGTTAATCTGAAGCTACAGTTCCGGTCAGAAGTTTACACAGACTCATCGTAGGCATAAATGTCATATCAATTTAGGGCTTTTAAGGATTAATTTGAGCTGTTCTTTTCCAATGCTGAATGATTATACAACATACACCTGCAAATATATTAAAAAAAACCAGGATCGTGTCACCTATGATATGGTTCTTAGTTGGAGAACAAAAAGTAATTTGTGAAATCAAGTAAATCTGTAACTTGAAATAATCTAATGCATGAAGGAGAGATAAGAAGGATATTTGGAAAATTTAAGGTTTTTTAGGATCCAAACAGATTGTGTTCAAACCCATCCATGAATTATATAGTTTCATAGATTTACTCTATCCAATTCATAGAATGGATTCACAAACTTTCTCCTTAGAAACTTTGGGAATCCAAAGTTTCTTCTTACACTTTCACATAAAAAAGTTATCAGTAATAACGTTAGAAGCAATTTAATTATTTACAGGAAGCAGACACACACATTTTACATTTAAGGCATTAAAAGTGTAGTCATTGATTTGAAGTAATTTAAAGAAATTGAAAAATGATCATTTTTATTCTTTATATTTTACACTTTCTTCTTATGGCGTTATGCCGGCACGCCCTTGAAAGCCTGCCAGTCTATCAGAGGACAAACTTTTTTCATCAACAATTTAGAAATATTTCAGAGGATTGCTAAATTTAACCCCGATAGCCATTAAAAGCAATGAATGTAAATGTTTAGCCTATGAAAGCCTTTAGTGTTCACTGACCTGTCACAGTGAGTCCATCTTGCTTTCTCCAACAGCGCCAGACAGCTGACAGTAGCCTTCTCCTTGCTTTCTCATTTTCACTCGTTGTGATAAAGAGCATATGTGAGTTCTCCGTCGCAAAATTACCCCCCAAAGCTATTCTAACAATCCACCCTATGTGGGCGTACATTTCACCATCGCTCTGAATCAAAGGTGATGCTGGCAGGCAGAGAAGTTGACCGGGAGAGGGGAGAGATGTTTTACGTGTTAACCTTCGTTGAAAGGCAAAGCTGGAAGAGCCCGAGTACGTGGCAGCAGACACACTGGGACATGCAAGTAGCCTGTGGCCACAGCAGGGATCAGCTGTCCGCGTGCTTTTCCAATGTGCAAGCCTGCCAGCAGATATGATTAAACGGGCTTTGATGAAATAAATGCAGCTATTGATTTGGAATGGGTGCGTGACTTTCTGGCCCCCAAAATCTACCGAAAACAGATGTGTGGAAGCAGGGAGGAGCTTTGCTTTTGAACCCATGTCCATCACCAACAATGAAGGGATGTACTTGCTTCGTAATCTTTGACAGCATTTCGGCAGAAATAGGTTCCACATGGAAGAAGGTGTGCTAGTAAACTGAGTTGGCACACTGGTCTTTGCTGGTCCTCTTCAAGTCCATAAGATCTGAAAAGCTGGCCAGTAGATAAACGAGTTTTGTGGGAGACCTTGTGTATGATGTTAGCATGCTGTCTCTGGGGGGGGGGGGGGGGGGGGGGGGGGGGGGGGGGGGGGGGGGGGGGGGGGGGGGGGGGGGGGGGGGGGGCGGGGGG
>CAEGAF010058101.1:0-22399 GCA_903067075.1 Micropoecilia bifurca | reverse complement strand
CATTAATACATCACTTAATTACAATATTGCTCTGACGTTTTCGGACCTGCCTGCTACCGCTGCGTTAGCATCCAGCTAGCCGGGCGCTCCAGGTTCAGTACCGAGAGAAAACGCCTGACTCCGGGCACATTGTTATAAAATCTCCCGCAAGTTTCCCCAATGAGTGGGAGTTAAACACCGACATTATTCAGACGGGTCTGGTTGAAAAATGTTTGGTTTATAAAGTATTTCAAAGCAGAACACACCGGTTTGATTGATTAAAGTTAAGCCTAATAGGCTTATTTAACCGTAATGACCTATCTTTACTATAAAAGGTGAAGAATAATATAGAAAAAATCAGTAACAAATGACTGAACAACAAACTTCGGCACTGTTGTTTTTTTTTTCTTCTCCGCTCTCTGCTTCATGCTGTCACGGTTGCTAGGCAACATGAGTGACGCTGAGTTGGGGGCGGGGCCAGTTGGTGAAGGCCACACCTGTCCGAATCCACAGATATTTTTCTTCCGGTCTTCGTTTTTCCCGTCCTTCGAAGGACCCGTCCTACGTAGGACGGGTCCTTCGAAGGATGCAGACCCTGAATTTGGACACAGCCTATGGCTGTGTCCAGGCACTCCCACTAGAGGGAAACAAACGCACCCGATATAACACTTTCATTCTATTGGCTGAGAGGTTGCCAGGCAACGCTACTTTTTGCTCCAAGTGAGCACAGAACGGTTCGCAAGCGATCGGAGGGGTTTGCAAGCAGAGATTTGATCCGAGCAGACATGTTTTCAGCATGAGGAGAAAGATTTGAGAAACACGGAGAATATTTGAAAGAGAGCAGAAATTTTGAGTACAAAAGACATGAAATCCTGCTTTCAAATTGAAAATGTGTGTTCTCATGTAGGCTATAGCAGGAAAATCCCCACATAAATTGGTTATTTAACAAATACTAAACAGTCAACAGTTCTGTAAGTGGAGCAGCAAAGGAAGGAAGAGAAAGATACATTTTATAAGTTATGAATATCCAAATCTGATAACAAAATCAATTGATTTTCAGCGTGTTGAACACCAATAAAAGGTGCCTCAGTTTTGCTGAGACTTTAGACTTTAGCATAATTGTTCAGCAAGGTTGTCATAAGACTTGGTTGGAGCAAATAAAATAGCCTTAAGAATGGTTTCCAGTTCTTAACAAGTAGGAAAGTGTTGGCATTTCCACAAAGCACTTTTCTCATCCTTGGAAATTCCTTTGCCACAAGCTCCACAGCAGCTCACCGCATCGTCTTGTAAACGTTTTCACCTCCTCAGTGAAAAATGGACGCTTTGCACTCAGCAGCTCTCCTGAGGTATTTAGAGCCCTTAGAAGCCAACACCCTGATTTCCTGTTAATGATGTGAGCAAGTGTAAGTAAATGACAGGCGAGGATAGATTTCCATATCCGCGGTGAGGAGGGAACGTGTCCGCTAATGGTTGGAGGAATGCGGGCAGGACTGGATGGACGAACTTGCTCTTACGCTCATTAATGGTTCCTCTGGGATTTAGGGGAAATGACCATGATGTGGGATCCGATGTGTGTCTGCATTTAGAGCTATGATGGATAGAGGCTGAAAAAGAAACAGGAGTATGTGATATTTAAAAGCATGTTGCTCCATCTGCCCCAACATATGGAAGAGCAAACACTGTCAAGGTACAATCCTTATGAATAAAAGATGATGCAATATAGACAAACAGCTTCTACAGTCATGGCTAAAAGTTTTGAGAATGATTCAAATGTTAATTTTTACAAAGTCTACTGCTTCAGTTTTTATAATGGCAATTTGCATATACTCCAGAATGTTATAAAGAGTGACTAGCTTAACAGCAATTAATTGCAAAGTCAATATTTGCCTAGAAAATGAACTTTATCCCCCAAAACACATTTCAATTTCATTGCAGCCCTGCCTTAAAAGGATCAGCTGACATCGTTTCAGTGATTGCTACATTAACACAGGTGTGGGTGTTGATGAGGACAGGGCTGGAGTTCAATCTGTCATGATTAAGTAAGAATGACTCCACTGGACACTTTAAAAAGAGGCTGGTGCTTGGCATCATTGTTTCTCTTCTGTGAACCATGGTTATCTCTACAGAACCACGTGGAGTCATCATTGCACTGCACAAAAATGGCCTAAAATGGAAGAGTTTCGCAGCTAGAAAGATTGCACCTCAGTCAACAATCTAGCGCATCATCAAGAATTTCAAAGAGAGAGGCTCCATTGTTGCCAAAAAGGCTCCAGGGCGCCCAAGACTCTTAAAAGTGTTTCAGCTGCGGGATCGGGCTACCAGCAGTGCAGAGCTTGCTCAGGAATGGCAGCTGGCAGGTATGAGTGCATCTGCATGCACTGTGAGGCAGAGACTCTTGGAGCAAGGCCTGATCTCAAGGAGGGCAGCAAAGAAGCCACTTCTCTCCAGGAAAAACATCGGGGACAGACTGATAATCTGCAAAAGGTACAGGGAGTGGACTGCTGAGGACAGGGGTAAAGTCATTTTCTATGATGAATCCCCTTTCCGATTGCTTGGGACATCTGGAAAACAGCTTGTTCGGAGAAGACGAGGTGAGGCTACCACCAGTCTTGTCTCATGCCAACTGTAAAGCATCCTGAAACCATTCATGGTTGCTTCTCAGCCAAGGGAGTTGATTCTCTCACAGTCTTGCCTAAAAACACAGCCATGAATAAAGAATGGTACCAGAATGTCCACCAAGATCAACTTCTCCCAACCGTCCAAGAGCAGTTTGGTGATGAACAATGTATTGATTGTGCAAGAATGGACTGCTATCAGTCAGGATTTGGTCCAGAAGTTGATTGAGAGCATTCCAGGGAGAATTGCAGAGCTCCCAAAGAAGAGGGGTCAACACTGCAAATATTGACTTGCTGCATTAACTCTTACTGTCAATTAAAGCTTTTGTTACTCATAATATTATTGCAATTGTTTTTCTGTATTCGATGAAAACATCTGACATACACACATGAAAACCAGAGGGCAGCAGATCATGTGAAAATTTGTGTCATTCTCTAAACTTTTGGCCATGACTGTAGAAAATCAAATATGTAGGCACTGATCGTGTGATTCTTGTTTTTGTTCTGTTTTTTTAAGTATTAGTTTAGTAGAAAAAGATTTTTAAGACTCATATGTTCTAACATTTTCTGGTATTTTGATCCAGTTGTGAGAAGCTGTCACTGATAAGTTTTAAATAAATGTACAACGTCTAAGACCAGAGATCTGCAAACATGGTCAAGCACTAATTCAAATATCAGAAAATGTTTATAACCTGGAGAAGTTGGCTGCAAACAGAAAGCTGAAAGGGGGAAGAAAATTGGAGTGACACTTAGCAGGCAGCCAAAAGGAGCCTAACAAGCTAAAGCCTGTTACTGGAATGCCGCTTTTCTACAGTAGTTATGATACTTGTTTATATGTGGTTGTTTTTTGCAGCAACCTACCAATCTACCACACCTGATGCTAGTTTCCCAGGGATGTTTGAGGAATACACTACGCTAGACATCCTCCCACCAGAGGCGCCTAGTCCCAACACCACCACAATCACCGCCACCATAAATGGAGACTCCAAAGAAAGACTCTACCAGAGGATTAATGACAAACTCATCCCCATCTACTGCTCCATCCTGGCAGCTGTCGTCGTGGGTCTTGTGGCCTTCATCATCTTTAAGAGGTGAGTACTCCATGGTTAAAGACGTCAGAAAGAATCCTACAAACAAAGCAACTGTGGGGCTTCAGATGACGCAGCACAACGTCACCCAGCGCAGATGGAGGGCAGGAAGTAAATTCAGCCCATTGACTTCTGTTGATCCAGCTTCAAAATGCCTAAAGTCTGAGTCCTGCACGGTTGCTCCAACTGTTCTGATAGAGAGAAAGATAGAAGTTATTTTTATGTTTCGAAGGTAGCTGATCACAAGGGAGTTAATTTTTAAAAACTTACCGAAAAAAGAGGAGAAAACTGGATCAACAATCTACAGCTAAAAACAGGAGGTACGGAAACTAACAGTGCCAGAGTTTGCAGTGACCACTTTCTAACAGGTAACCATCGGATCATTTAAATTGTATTTTCAGATACTTTATTGAACAGCAAGACAAGCATTCAAGTAAGATACGTTATATTTATGCCCTAGCTTGGTCAAACCAAGGTTTCTACAAGTTTCTGTAAATCGCCGCGAACTGTCGACCTACACAAACGCCATATGACTCAACATTAACACACAACTCCAGCATGAATTTGGGTTTACAGAAGCTAAATAAATAATTTACCACATAGAAATAATACGGGTTAGCTTGTTGTCAGCATTATCATCATAAACTAATTCTTTAGAATAGCACAACTCACTACTCACCCAGCAGCAACAGGTTTAATGCTTCTTTTGATTCTAAATGATTGACCCGACCTGAAACTAAATCATTGTATGCTTCAGGCTTTTGAAAGCTTTCATTTGGCTCGTCGTATAATATGTACTCTGCATCTAGGTAATAAGTTTTGTCAATCGCCTTGACGCCAGATAAAACCTCAAGATTATATGAAAAGTCTTTCTTTAATAGACAATATGGATCATGTCCTAAATATACACAGATTTTTTTCGAGATGCCTCATTTGTTTCAGCCCAGTTAGGGGATTAGCTACTCGTTGTGATCCATTTTGCCTTGTTTTGAACGAGAGAAATCCACTTCCTGACCCCAATCTGACTTTTGCATTTCATCCAGGCAACGTGTCTAAAACCAGCAATATAATGAATCCATGAAGATTCAACTTAGGTCTTTAAATAAATGTTGAACTCAGTGGATTTAATATATGGTTGTTACAGTTTTTTCATATTTAATGAAATCATCTGCTGCTACATTTCAATATGGCAGCAATCAGCTTGTTTTATGGGTCACAGTCTCCATTCCTCCCATAAATGTTACATGCACAATATGTTTAGGTATTAATGTTGTATTAGTGGGGCACAATGATGTTGTTTACCACTGTATTAAAGTCCTGGTGTAAACTTTTCATAATATTTTAGGTTTCAGTTTGTTTGCCTGTAGAACAAACTTCACAGAAAAAACTAGGAAGTGAATCCAACATTAACTAATAATAACTGGACACAAGATATAAACATAATAAACTAGAATCACTAACAAAGGATTAAAGAAAAACAGGAACAATGATCTAACAAAAATAGGAAATTAACACGAAATATTAATAAAGCTACAAACAAACTACATTTACAACCCGTAGAAGTGAATCGAGTGTTGTAAACAGGCAGGTGCCGCATTTTCTCTCCGTCTTCGTCTCACAAAGCAAAGTTCAGGGTCATCCTTTCTGGTTTGCACTGATTTTCCTTCAGGTGGAACAGCTGTAAGCAGAACAAGCAGGGAGCCAACAACTGCACGACCAACCCGAACCAGACTCCGTCTCCGGAGGGGGAGAAGCTCCACAGCGACAGCGGCATTTCTGTGGACAGCCAAAGTCTGCAGGAGCAGCAGGGACAGACTCAGTCACAAACAAGTAAAATAACTAAACACTGCCTTTATTTAAAGACATGCACACTGTAATTTTACATTTTCATTTTCTCAAAGAAAATGTAAAGTTAATAAGACACACACCTCATATGTATTAGGTGACAAACTTCAACATAAAATAAATCGTGCCTAATTTCTCCCTGCAGTTGTGACCATCGATGAAGAACCGTGTCTCTTCCTTCCTCTCCATACCAGAGAGAAAGTGGAGAAGCTGCTTTTCCAGGGCAGTGAAGGGAAAAACTGCAACCACATGCAGGACAGCGACTGGTGCAACCTGGCAGGCCTTCTCGGATACGAGGAAGAGCGAATCGCGACCTTCCAGCAGGAAGAGCATCCCGTCCGAGCGCTGCTGTCTGACTGGGCGAGGAAGGATTGTGCAAGCGTTGACGCGTTGTGCACAGCACTCCGCAAGATCAACAGGAGCGACATCGCTCAAAGTCTGGTGCTCAGCCCAAGTGACACAAAGCCCACTGCTACCTCTGTGGTGTAGCGTCTCTCCGTTCCTGTCCGAAACTACTTAACACCTGGACCTTAACATTCAAATATTTCAAATACAGCGTCTTAGACTATTCCACATAATTCCTGCTTCAGTTGCTTGACACTATGTCTTTATGATGCAAGTCAGAGAGATGATCCTAGAAACCCCTTTAATAAATCACTGAATCTAAAATAAATGAGCAAAACAAAGCAAAGTTAGGTTTTCCAAATTACTTAAACTTGCAGACAATGGAAAATTAAAGCAGTTTAAAATTAGGAAAGGCTCATTTCATTTTAAATCATGGGGACAATCAGGTTTAAAATCCTGACTGAACTCGCCGTGGAGCAGTTGTCTGCTTTGAACACAAACTTTTGTGGATCACTTCCTGTTATGTCCTTTATGTCTCTTTATCTTCATATGTTTGTATTTTCTGTGGGCCTTCCACTTATTACATTGTGTCTTTCTTTTTATGCTACCAAAGAAGCTGAAGTGTTTTTCAGACCCAACCTGTTCAGCGACATTATTTACTTACAAGCCCTGTCAGACTTTTTGAATTTAACGTGACACGTGGTTTGCGTCTGTAACTACTGTGCCTGTTTCTTCTACTGGATGAAGAAGTATCTGGATCGACAACCTGAGGAGGTTCTAATGGACTCATTTCAACTGAACCTGCTTCCTCGCTCCCTTATTATTATGAGTATTACATAAAAGCGCAAAGCAGCAGTGCATGAGGATGTTATCTCCACGTCTCTCCATCTGTTTCTGCTGACTCTTGTTTTGTTCATTCTCCCTGAGGCGCTGTGAAAAGCGCAACCTGTTGGCATGTAGGCCTCGGCTTGCTTTTAGCCGCTCAAACATCATTCTATCCATACCCTGTAAATGGTAGAAACTCTGTAAAAATTCTCTGCTCTATATTTACATGACAAACAAGTAGATACAAATGTAGATTTAGTTGACGTGCATACACACCTACAGTCTGTAGCCCTGCATGCATGTACTGTGCTCAACAAACACACATTTGCATTCAAAGTTAATGATGATAAAACAAGAAAAACTTTATTCTGCCACGTATATGACTGGCGCACTCAAACGAGGGACCACATACTGTTTATTGCTCATATTTGTTGCAATTTGTTCAATTATCTCTAAAGTCTAGTTGATTTTGTTGGTAACAGGCAGGAAATAATGCTGACTAACTTATTACTCTGTTTTTTACGAACACATAGCTGACTCAAAACATACAGCTGAGGTCTACAATATATTTACAACTTCCTCTGGCTTGACATTTTGCTCTACACCAAGCATTTTCGTGCGTCTGGTTTAGATTCAAAGTCTATGTTGAGGCGCATCAAATTCACTCTAGCCGTTGTTTTCTGCTGCTGGCCTATTTGTTGGACGTGATGGACACTCTTGGCATGTCAAACGGCTCCAATCGCGATGGGACGGGACCTCAACGCTCCTCCACGTTGACTTTGGATGTAAACCAGACCCACCTGATGCTCCAAACACGTTTGCTCTGAACGCACCATGACTTTAGCATTTTCCTCTGTTTTGATATGATCCTTTAATAATTTGGTACATACTTAAGAGGTGCAGCAGCCAAGACAGTCTCTCTTTTCACTCATTTTAAACCATCACAAACACTTCTCCCTCCGCCAAATAAACCCAAAAAATCTAGAATCTAGAGTAAAATTCTCAGGGACGTTGACTCAAATCTCAAACGCTCGACAACTAAATAAACACGCTCCAACGTGACAAAGGAGGCCATTATTCTCGCGACTGACAATCCTTAAAGCTGATTAATTAGACGCAGAAACTGGTCAGCAGAAAAGGAAGGAAACAAAGAGGAGGAGAGTTTCACTTCTTCTTTGTTTGGAACAATGAACGGCGGATAAAAGGCAGGCCAGCTGAGACAAAAGTCACAGGATGCATGAGAGAAATGGAGACGTCTCAGATTACTTCAATCAATGCAAAGGAGAAACCCAGGCCTATACGTTAAACGACCTGTTCAGATGTATGCATGTTGATTTTTTTTTCTTTGTTTATTTGAATTTAAGAAAAGATTTTATTCATCTCGTGTTTTATCTTTTTTTTTTTTTTACAATTGTTACATTTTTTGTTCACCAGAAAACACAAACGTAGATCTAACTCATCCGACTCGAAGCACATATTACTATTATTCCCTTGTACACGGCGCATATTGCTGTTGTATTACTTTATATGAAGGTATTCTTACTACTACTAGTACTAACAAGCAATTTTTAAACGGTATTACATTTTTGGTTGTGATTGTAGCACTTACATGTGTAACCATTTATGTTTTATGCATCACAAGTGCCTGGGAACTATTTCAGGTGTATGTTGGTGTTGTACATTTATTGTGTTAAGAAATTTGTAAGTGTAATTCTAGGTTATTTTACTTGTAAATAATTTGCCTTTATCTTTTATTTGTAATTTCGTTGAAGCAACATGTAAACAGGGCTTACTTTCTTATTGTCAGTGCTGTCCTTGTTTATTAGTAAATAACAAAAGGACATCGACTTCATTTATAATTACTGACCATCAGGTATCTTAAAATTAAGGAGACAAAAATCTGAAAGTTATCAGGTGTTTTAGCAAATAAACCTTACACCTGTGGTTAACCATATCTTATGCATAAACACACGAAGAGAAATTTCACAACCAAAGAGCAACAATTTCTCATAAAAAGTCTAATGAAGCTAAATGAGGCATTTCTGTAAGACCCTATTAGTGCCATATAGTGAATTTTGTTATGAGTTATGAGAGGAGATGCATGCACCACTTTTAAACTCCTGAAAATCTGCAATTATAAGTTTGTTAATGCAACTGCAGGGAGGCATGGATGTGAACTATTTATGCTAATTTTACTACTTTATTAAATTTTCAAATTGAAAAAGTAAGCCTTCTTTTCCCCTAAAATAAAAAAGTATTTTATCATTTATGCCCAGATGTCCAGGTTGTCTACAAAGGTTTTCAGTTCTGGTGGTTGTGTTGTAGTATTCACACATGTGCACTATTACAAGCTGTAGCATAAAAATTGTCATAATATCACATATTACAAATAAATTACAAAACATTCCCAGACCAGGGTATTTGAAACATTTGCACCAGCAAAAGCATAACTCAGTTTAAGCCTCTAGTTGAGCTACAATAAAAAATACATTATTCTACCAAGAGAAATTTTAGTAAATATTTATATCTAAGCAATTTCTCATTCTCATATTGATAATCTGTTCATTCTACATGTACCTTGATTTATCTAAATTATGTCAAACAACATAAATGATTTTTTTTCTCACTTTTTCTGCCTAAGACGCTGGCTTACCTGTACAGTTGAAGGTGAATGTGACGATATTGCACTTGAGACACAAGTTACAACCTTATGCAAAAAGGGACTGAGAAATATAGGTTGGAGTGAGAGAGTAAGGGTGAAAAACTGTTTTGGGTAAAAAACAAACAAACCCTGAAGGTAAACAGTGATGAGAATGACTGTAAACCAGGACTGAATTGTACAGAAACAGTGAATGTTCCATGTATACTCACACATATACTGTCCTATACTGAATGTGAATTTGCTTTAGGTTCTACAATAGACAAGCAGTAAATAAAGCTCTTTAATTCACTCATGCTCTTTATTGATCCAACATAATACAGATGAGTGTCTCACATTACAAGCTTCACACAATGAATAATTAAAAGAGACGAGAAAAAATATGTGAATATACAAAAATATCGGATTTGAGTGAATTTAGGAATTATTTTTTGGATTGCAACACTTTTATTTTCTACTCTTTTTTGCCTTATAGTTAGTTAGCTAGCAACAACAAATATTTTTCACATTTCCAAGGTCAGGCTGAACTCAGATATTTTTGTGACATAAAGCTCTGGGGAAAAAAATTAAAAACCACTTAAAATGATCAGTTTCTCTGATTTTACTCTTTATATGTACATATCTGAGTAAAATCAACATTGTCCTTTTATTCTATAAACTACTGATGACATGTCTCTGAAATTCCAAGCAAAAATTTTGCATTTATTTGGTCAAAATAACAAAAAGGCTGCAGTGCTTTCAGACTTCAGACGTAAAATAATGCAAAGGAAAAAAGTTTATATTCATTTAGAAACAACAACACTAATATTTTAACTCAGAAATCTATATTTGGTGGAATAACCATAAGATTTTCAAAAGAGTTCAGTCCAGAGGGCTCTTCATTTTTTCCAGAGCTAAATATTTGTTATTTTATTATGAATTCTTACTGGATATGAAAACAAAATAAGATCTCTTGAAAATTGGTTGGATATGAATTTGCAGAGAAATCAATACAGAAAAATGCAAAACCAACAACTCCAGATCAACATGCCTTCAAATGTAGTTTTTAAACATCGTTATTTATAAGTGGTTATGGATATTCAATAAACAAAACCCTGGTTTATTTTTTTAAAACCAGGTTTTATTTGAAAGAGATTTGCCTTCAGCACCAAAAAGGCATATTGCTTCATTCTAACTAAACAGAGGAAGAGTAATTGTTTAATGGAGATATAAAAACAAGTATGTCTTCCTCATCGCATCAACCCGACTGCATGAAATACGGCGCTGCATGTTGTAATCGGTAGCCCTGCTCTATTGGTAGCCCTGCTCTATTATGATAGCCTGTCAGCGCTGCTTCCTTTGTCTGACGAGTGATACGGAAAACAAATGGTGCATGAAAAGGCAGAACAGATGGAGCTTCTACCAGGAGTAACGAGTTTTCACTGGAAAAAAAAGACGTCATGAGATACCTCTAATAAAAATAAACAGAAAAAGGGTATTTAGCATAGTCATAGTGATTTATAGATTTTATGATGAAATTGTTGAAATAGCTTAATATGTCTGGAAATTACATGAAATGTATCATTTATTTTTAATTTATTTGATTAAACTTAAAAGCTGTGTTTTTATGGTAATAGTTCTGGTTGAGTAATAAAATGACATTTATCTTGCAGCATTTTGTAGATGCAGTCAGAGAATATTAGATTTGTAAAGCATTTTTACACATTTTTCATGTAAACTCAGACTTCTTCAGAATGTGGAGAAGAATTAAACATTTTGAGTAAATATTTAATTACAAATCAGAAAATCTCACTATAAATCAATGACAGATATTTCTATATTAATATAAGGGATGTACAAAAAACAATGGAAAGGACTAAGGGCATAAGGAAAGGAAAGGAAAGGAAAGGAAAGGAAAGGAAAGGAAAGGAAAGGAAAGGAAAGGAAAGGAAAGGAAATGAGAGAACAAAATATATAAATATTTAGTATTTTGTAGGAAGTACAAATCTTATTTAATTTTTCTTATCATCTGGAAAAAACTGAAATCCTGTCGGAAAATCTTCCAGACTGGAATCTTTATTTATTGAGCTATATCATCCAAATCTCATCTTACATTTCTAATTTCTTATCAACTCTTTCTTGTGTTACATCATGTCAAAACTGTGTATGTTACACAACTTGTACATGAGTATTTCTCACAAATAAAAATGTGATTTATATTTGAGGTAAAGTATATTTTCACAAGTCTAAAGCTGTCAAAACTGGTCTCAAACAATCACCTTAAAACCAACTTTACGAGCTCCTAATCCATGTAAATCTGGTGTAAAAGTCTGTATTCTCTAACCTCGCTCCACCTTGATCTCTCTCAGCTTGTTCAGATCAGAAATGACATAAGCAGGTCGTAAAACGGCCCCAGCACCCAATATCAGTTTCCAAGTGACCCCTTCCCCAAATGGAAAACACATTTCCAAGCTAACTGCTGCCCCCCAGTGAGCCGTTAGCGGGAATCGCTCCACGTGTGAAGGGATCCATGTGTGCAGATGTGACATGAAGTGGTGAAAGGCGATAAGTCAGCCTGAGGTGAGGTGACCAGTTAGATACGGAGTGAATGTTAAAGAGAGGGAAGAAAAGATAAACTGCGTCGACAAGTTAACTTTCTGCAATGAATCAAAAGGACGGGACTTTGAGTTTGGAAGATTACAGGGACATTAGAGGAAATAAAGGCGTTACAGACATTAGAGGAAATAAAGGCGTTACAGAAGTTAGGCAAATTCAAAGCAGATTTATGTTCAGCAAAGCCGTTTTTTAGTAAGTCGCTGGATGAACATAGTTCTACTTATAAGAACTTATTTATATAAAAAAAACAAGCTGTGCTGCACTTAAAATTTTCCATTGAACATTTGTCAGTAATAATTTTCCCCTGGTTGTAAATAAAAAGTCTCCATCTTCTGTAATCAATATTGAACTGCAGTTTGGGGGCCACACAAACTCAGTCGGAGGTCCACAAACGGCCCGCAGGCCGTACTTTGAACACCCGATTTATTGTTAAAATAATTTAAAAAAAAAGGCATATTCATCTTTTTTTTTGTATTTTATGAATGAAACATGTTGGTGTCGAATCGTGTGGATGTGCTGTTTGTCAAGCAAACACAATAAAGTCACGAGTACGAATGTTGTCAGTGAAGTTTATTTGTACAGCACATTTCAGCAACAAGGCGATTTACATCATAAGAACATCAACAGTAACAAGTGTGGGGATCTTAGAAGATCATAAAGAAGAATTGTCTGTATTTACTCTAAATCAGGAGAGTCAAACTCATTTTCATTTTGGACCAAATCAAAAATCTGAATGTTCTTAAAGGGCCGGTTGTGCCTGAATACATTTTAAATCAAAACTTGCTGTATAAATGAAGTCAATGCAGATTAATTGCATTTCATAATGATTTTATCAATCTGTTAAATGTTGTGCATGCAGTTTTAGTGTCGATTAAATATTAGGGTAGATGCTTGAAACTGGCCTTCCTGGTGCAGCTGGTGATTTTTATTAATGAACCATATATATTTATTCAAGTATTTATTTACACAAACAAATGGAAAATGTTTCCGTTTTTGCCGTTAAGCTGTACAGTAAGTGTTTTCCTGTGCTTACACTCAGTTCTCAAAGGGGACAATCTACCCCATATTCTTACAAGCTGTCCATCTAAACAATGAATTGATGTGGTTTCCAACTCTGTTCTATTATTCTGCTCATAATCCTCCCCATCACCTGCCTCTGTTTGCTGAAACACACAGCCAGGCTCTCCCTGAGACCCACACAATTAAGTGAAGACTGATGAAATTATCTGTCTTGTATGAGCAAATGGACGGATGAGTGGATGGAAAGGCAAAGTGGGATGGAGGGTGAGTCCATTCTGCTTCCCTCTGAGACCAGGGGAAATTCTATTATGCTCATAATAGAGCCATTTTTCACCTTCTCCCACATCATCCTATTATTATTTAATCCCTCCAGTCGTTTCTCTTCTGTTTGTTTCTCTCCATAGTCGGTACAACGTCATTACAGGGTTGCCTCTCCTACCTTTTGTTTGTGTGTATTGTAGGAAACATCCATCCTGCTTTTCAGCTAACTTGATTAATTAATATGATAAAGTGTTCCGTAGATTATAATAACTAACTTTTAATGTTTGGGAGCCAGATTCTGAAGTAAATGTCTGATTTGGAAGCACAGGAACAAAAGTTATGTTGGTGTTGCTTGAAACATGCACCAATCTAATGAGGCCTGTAGTCAAATTTCAACAGAGAAATATTATTAATATTATTATGTGCTTCAAAACATCTAACTTAACACTCTAATATTAATCTGTGTCTAGAAATACATTGCTTAGGATTAGAGTTGAGAAGTGACTTGTTACATTTACTCATTTACTTTACTTTTACTTCAGTGATTTATCATGAAGAACCTCTGCTCTAATTCGAATGAAATTTCTGGATTCTCTACCAGCTGAATGAAAAACACGTTTTAACCAAACATTCACCACACACACAGACACACACCTGCAGTTTCTGTTAAAGTTTCAGAGGGTTTTTTTATTATTGAAAACCTGATTTGGAAGAATTTTATTTTGCTTGATTTTTGTCATTCTTTTGCTACTTATATGAATTATTGTAATTTTTTATCCTTAAAATACAAAAAAAATCCACCTAACGTTCTATTTCTGTCCATCTGATGAAGGAATTTTTTACGTTTTAAACTATTGATAATTTGATCAGGAGTTGAGTAAACTTTTAAAAACCTACTCTTACTGGAGTAATTTTATTTTTACTTGAGTAAAAACATGTTAGTTTTTCTACTCTTAGTTAATAGTACCCAGTATTGGGGAACTACCCACCTCTGCTTAGGAGACACAAAAGTCCACAATATGTTTTTTAAAGTTTGTTTAATGTAAAGTTTTAGCAACATTCCAACATAAAGACTCGTTTGATTTGATCATTTGCACAAGAGCCTCTATTAAATTTGTGGTCATTTCAAAATGCATCAAAAGTTTCCAGAGGATTTCTCTGAAGCCAGACTCTAAGTCTTCCTTAAAGCCTTTCCTTTCCCGCCCTGTTTGCAGATTAAATACAGATAAAACCAGATATTTGCATGCACTAAATCAAGCTCTGTCAATAAATCAAATTACAACGAACCTCGGGCTTAATGAGGTTCTAGATTTTCTAGATTTTTATTCAAATTATTCATGAAAAAATTTCCTAACTTTGGACATTTTGTAAAGCAGATTTTAAATATTCAAAAGCTGAATAGCCAGGCGCAGTGCTGCCTGACTCGTTATTGACTCTATGAACTTGTTGACCCAATGAGGAGTGGCGATAAAGCTCTTACTATTCAGAAGGAAATACTGAGACTTCAACGTATTAATTGCATTTCATGTAAAGCAAATGTCTTGTTCAGAGTTTCCACTTTTTGTCTCTTGTGACTTTACCAGGAAATATTAGTCTTTCCACCTTTTTTAGTCTTTTGTTACATAATCCTGACAAGTGAGTCATTGAACTAAAGGGATCTGCATGTCATAACAAAGAAAAGGTCCACAGTTCACTCACCCAGACAGGAAAGTTCCCTCCTAAGCTTTTGTGCACCTGAAGATGAAACCTGCTGGAGTGAAACAGATACTCTGTCTCAGCTTTACATTACAAAGAGCAGGGAGTTAAAAGCACTGCAGACGTTTACAATGCAGTGATTTTGCATGTTGTCAATGAAACGTGCTAAGTAAAAACAAAAACACATTATTAGATTTTCCCTCTAAGATTCTGAATTTGATTCCTTCTGTTACACCATATCATGTGAAGCAATTGTTCTTAAGGTTTGGGTCTCTGTTTTTTGAATAATATATATGTATTTTTTATTGTTTTCCAGAGACTAAACTGGGAGAAAGAAAAAAAATATTGGGACCATCGTAATTCTATCATTATGTAAATAACTAATCTAAAATAATGTATTTTTGATATTTAAATTAAATCACTTGAAATTATTAAACATTAACTATGTTGATATTAAAATCTACTACATAAAATAGTCCAAAAGTGGATTTCTTTCATCTCTGTGGTCTTCACACTTTAATTTGTCTTGATTTCCTGTCTCAAGCCACAATAATTTATGCCGATATAATTTTTTTGCTATTAATATGCTAAGTAGATAAAGATCTAAAGCTCACAAATGTGGAAAATATATTTCTAAAAATAAACAAGATACATGCGTATAATCGCTATGTTTTTCAGTAAATACAAACTGAATGGAAGACTAGTTTCTCTTTCAGACTAACGTTTTTTTTTTCTCTTGGTTTGAGCCAATTAACTTGCATCATTCCTTTTAATCATTCTGAAGCGACTGTTGCGATCACATGGAAAAACCCACCTTAAATCTTATGCAAACGATACAAATTATGAGCTTCTTTATCAGAAAACAAGCATTCAGCATGCTGAGGTGAGTGACTCATTATCAGGATAGCTTCAACACTGCGTTGCATGAGATTAATTAATATTACCACTCATGGCTCATGGTTGTGACATTTTGCAATAATTTCTGAGGCAGTTTTGCTAAGCTGGATATTGCAGAACTAGAACCAGATGGATAGAAGAAGATTCTGTTCTGCAATTTTTTGAAAACATTGCATAAGTCAACACTCATTCAATTCTGTCTTTTTCTAAATATTTCACACCTTTTTGTGTTTCTAAATCAATATTTTCAATAGCAATTCACACTATCTTTACAGTGATACATACATTAAACCTCTTCAAACTTATAAGTTTGGTGTTAGCATTAGCATTAGCTTGTAGAACACAGTTATGCAGTTTTTCTACCCTAGTATTCATTCAGATGGTCAGCTGACCTTACATTTTCATTTAAAGAAGATGAACAATAGAGAATAATCTTTTTGTTTCGGTGTGGCGCTTATGTAGGCAAGAAACCATTTAGTGCAAAATCTTATCTGAGTGATAAGTAGTGAGATCAGATAACTTGTTTCAACAACTGTGAATCAAATAAAGCAAAAAGTTTCAGAAGTGTCTTAACATAATCCCGTCAGACATCAACCTCTTTCCGTTCATTTTTAAAGCAAAATACTGCCAGAGGAATCTACTGTAAGCTGTTTGTTAGGAGAAAAAACATACAGCAAACTGAAACTTTGGTCGTCATATTCTGTTGCCTGAAATCTGATCAGTCATCAGAACAACCAAGGACAAGCACCAATGTTCTGCGTCTCATATAATTCACGGGCTCAGGTTTTGATTGCAGCAACTTGTCTGTGCGGTGAATGCAGGTATAGAGTGATGGTCATGATGTCACATTGATATGGCCTCTAAATAATGGAGTGATGTAATATTGCACTCTGGATGCGGAAAAGGCTAACAGGAGCAAAATTACTGTACTCCTAAAGAAAGATAGCGCTCTCTAGCAGGACATGGCTCTTTCCCACGTTTATCTGCAGATCCCGGAACGAGAGCTTCACTCGGATGTTCTTTAATCCAATGTTGCTTTTGTTATTACATGATGTTGTTCCCTGTTGAGATGGAAATGTGAATAAAGGAAGCAGATACTGTCACTTATACAGAAGCATCTTTTAATAGACAGTAAATTGTAAAAATAACTTGCTTGATATTGAAAGTTCCAGCTGTAAGGAATACGTGGGCAAATATATTTACTCACAGGACATTTAAAGAACTGTGTACAATTAAAATGAGGCCGACATTTAAATTTAGGGTAAAAAGGGTTAATACATTTTAACATGAATAAAAAAGTACCAGTTTCAGTAATAACAATACATTTTCCCCATCGTTTATGACTTTTTTAATTTAAATATTGAAATAAATGTACTAGTGCTCCAATATATTAACATGCAACCCATGTCAAGCTATAATTCTAATAATTTGTGGCTTTTAGATGCAACTAAAACTCGTCTAAACTGTGTTTTGATGTAGATTTACAGTAAATCCTCTCAGTATGTCTGAATCTGACAGTTTTCACTGTATTACTCAAGCCTGCTCATGTTTTGTGATGACAGACAGGAGCCTAGTGGGTCAACACGCGCAGCATTGAAGACCTGAGGCACAATCTGTCGCAGCTTGTCTGTTTGTGATGTTTCCGAAACTGGATTGGGAATCTTGAGTCAAGAGTTCAAGGCATCTTTTGATCTTTTCTGTAAGAACAAAATGTCAAACCAAACCAGTAGCACTGAGAAGGGCAAAGGTGGCTGAAAAACAAGCAACTCATTACACAACAACAGTGTTTTCAAGGATTTTGTTAAGCGGATACTGTTTAAAAGGCTTTCATCCAGTTTAATGCAGAGTCTTAAATTACTGATGTCTCCAGTAGAATGGGTTTCTTGCAGCTGGTGAGCTCAATGTGCAGGAGAGAAATACTTACACAATTTGTAGCAGGAAGAATGCAAATGCAAAACTATGTAAAGCTCGTTAGATGTCAAAGTATTCTGTATTTGTTTGGTAATTCACTGAAAAATCAGAAGGAGATGCTTAAAGTCACTCTGTTGATGTTGAGACACTTCTTAGTAAAAAAAAAAAAGCAAATGATGTTTGGATAATAATGTAACTGTTTGAATAAGATCATTGTGCAACACAAAGTTGGACAAGTCTATAGGTGTTTATAAGTCTCTTAAGTCTGAGAATTTGTAGTATCACAAGTGAAGGCATTTACTATTGTTCTTCAATCTCTTTAGCAACAGTGGGGGAAAATAATTTTGAGTTATTGTGTCTTCAAGTCGCAACAAGCCGCAGGAGTTAGACTTGGTTTGTCAGAACCATGACAACAATCTGTCTCGGGTTTAAAAAGGCGTGAATATTTGTGTTCTCCTTCAGTTCATTATAGTAAACATTAAGTCAGAGGCACATAATAATAGAATAAGGCAAACCCAAAACCTTTATGACTGATTGGGGTCGAACTGGAAGGCGGATATAAATGTGGCCAGAGAAGACTACCAGGATGCTAAAAGGAGTCCAACATAAGGTTCATGCATCAAACATTACAACCAGAGAAAATGTACTTCTGTCTCATAAATAATTTAGAAAAACATCAGGGTCAATACTTCATTCCTCCTACTTGCAGTCCTTTGGCCCTCCATTGATCTGTAGGCGGGGAACAATCTGCACAGGTTGTAAATCCAAAATGACGTTTTCACAATAAAGAAGAAAAAAGTGAGAGAAATTTACCTGAAAGCTTTGCTGCAGGTCACCCCACATGTTGGATTATGGTCTGATGAGAGAGGTGGCAATAAAAAAAAGAGGATTTGTGTTGACTCACAAATATTTTTATTTCACTGACCTAATGAAACGCCCAATCACTCAATCACAACTCATTTTCTGTGTCTTAGCAGACATTACATATACAGAACATTTAAAAACAACTTAAAATGTTCAGATTTTACATTTTATATGTAGGTATTTGAGTAAAATGAGCATTGCTTTTTTATTCTATGAACTACTGACAACATGTGTCTGACATCCCAAGCAAAAAATGTGTTTTTATTTGCAAAAAATGAGAAATGGTCAAAATAAAGAGCTGCAGTGCTTTCAGACCTCAAATAATGCAAAGAAAACAAGTTAATATTCATTTAGAAACAACAATACTAATGTTTTAACTCAGGAAAAGTTCTGAAATCAGTATTTGGTGGAATAACCAGGAGGTTTTCAATGGGGTTCAGTGCAGATGGCTCTTCCAGAGCTGTATTTATAGTTAGATATTTCAAAGAGGAGTTGGAGTTGGAAGAGAAACAAGCCCGTAAGTTTGAACACTACTGGAAATGTAGAAAATGTGTATTTTTCAAGTTTACAACATGTTTATGAGGCAGTAGGGTCACAGTTAATTTGCACCAAACAGTGACGTTATGCTTTATGTTTTGAATTATGTATAAAAAAATATATAGTTAATCACTTCAAAAATAACATACTACATTTATATAGCTTACTTCACTGTTAACTAGACTTTCTAAATGGAAGAGGTCACATGTGAACATCCTGTCAATATAAATTATAATACAATGTCCAAAATCTCCAATAATGTTCTTATCATACTTATCAAATACGCAGAAACCAATGAAGGTAGCTAAATTTAGACTTTTGTTAACCCTCCAGGCTTTTCTATGCTTTATTTCAGGCTGTGACCTCCTGCAGTGAGTTTAACCATAAGAGTCACGGTGTCTGTCTGGCATACAACACCAGATACGTCGGCATTCAGCTGCCCTCCTCTCAGACCTGCGCTTCTCTTCCCATTCTGGATTTCTACAGAGGCAGGATCCAGTGTCAGGTTCAGCTACCAGATCGGCTGTCAGGGACTGGAGTTAGATCAAAGTGGGAGGCTGAAAAGAGTTAGATCCACACCCCAAACTCCAAACCGTACAAAGAAGTGAAGGAGCAAGCCCCTTTCCCATGGGAGTTGTAATGGGAGCGACCAATTACCCCGGAGTAAATCTGTTTTGCCCAACCAGGGGGACCCACAAAGGGCCACATATATGATTATCAGTGACCCTGCAGCTCTCTGAATTTCTGCAAAGAGAATTGCTCTGCTGTGATTACGTCAGCTCATTAAATGCAATGCTTCCTGAACTGAGAAGACCAAAATTCGGCCTAGTGTTATTCATGTCAGTCTGGTGTTGTTTTTATCTGATACATCATAAAAAGCTATCCTGCTCTCCCTGCTTGACAAACCGAGATAAAACGAAGTTAGAACCGATCCACTGCCCAATTTATCTCAAATCCTCGCCAATGCAGATCTAATTTCAGCCTCTTAGTACCACAAACAGGAAGAAGAGTCAGTCGATAAGCAGTCCATGGTGACTGTTGGAGGGAGTAACGAGGTGGAGTGGTGGCGGGGGTGGAGAAACATGGTAACACATTGGAAAAGAAAAGCAGAGGTTATTACCCTGCGTTCAGCCTCCTGCTCCATCAGCCCCTGGCCTTATTTCTGGGCTAAACCTAATTAGAGCGAGCAAGTAAATTAGCTAAAAGGATTTTAAGTAAATTGAAAATACTCCGAAAACTTTACACAACTGGGCCAAAATGAATCACCGGAAAACTGAATAAGGCTTTGATTTTCTCAAACATGATCTAAGTTTGTTTGAAGATAATAACAGGAGGTGGAGGAAGGATAGCAAAGGAGAAAGAGCTGCTTTCGGCTTTAGGCCATAGTTACACATTTCAGCTAATGCAGTTTTCTGAACTCAGAGATGACGATCAAATAAATGCTTTCAAAACAGCGAGTGGTCATGAGGCTTGACCCAGGACCATGCAGCGTGGTTTACTATAAATAAAAAAGACTCAGCCAAACCTGTGACCAACAACGTTCTTTTTACATATTTTCAAAATTTTATTTTCTTTTAATTTGTCAACAACTCTGTGTTACGTAATTACTTCTAAGTATGTCACAGGAAACAGTCCCTACATATCACATGGCTAAAAGCAATTCATCAGTGTCAGATATTTCAAAGCTTACTGTTCCTAAAGCTTACTGCTTACATTACCTGTAAATGTCAATGATACAGTGACGTCACACGCGCAATGTCCCGCCCCCTTCTCTATGCTGCTTTTTCACCACAACTAGATAACAAGGTCAGGAAAAAGTTTTAATTAAGAAAGAAAATAATATATTGTTTGACTTTGACAACCTTATAACATGTAGATGTGATGAGGAATTCTGTGTTTCTATTCAGCGACAAAAAAAAAGAGACGACCGTCAGACCAACTCTAACAGTAAAGAGTAGGTGTTTAAATTAGCTAATCTACCACAGATTAACTAATAACAATAGCTATCTACCATAGATCACTTAATAATAATCACAAAAACACACATGGAAAATATAATACTGTAGGGATGAATGTTCTGGTCTTTGTGTGGAAAATGTTCACACAAAGAACATTTTCCAGCAAGAGCGAGGAAAAAAGTGGATTTCAGTTATTCTTAAACGATTGTTGTGTGTTATTTTGCCTTTGCGCTCTGAACTAAACTTAATAGTATCTACATCTCTAGGTTTCACTTTGTAAACGGAGTGGCAAATAGCCGGCCAGCATTGTGCGCATGCGCAAACTTTCCGGAGTCCGTAGAATCTGTGGGATTTACAAAAATCGGGGACAACAGATTTTGGAGCCGAATGGAAATATTTTCTCCAACACGGATCATAACCAGAAAACATCAAAGGTAGGACTGAATTTATGTTGTCTTGATGAATTGAACCTTATTTTTACTCTTAATTGGCTGCTGCTTGAACATAAAGCAGTGGAGCTTCTATGTTGCACCAGGGTTGCGCACGTGTTTTATGTTTAGCATTGATGCTAAACATAAATGCAGGTTTAGCATTAATAATGATAATAATAATAAAAATAGCATTGCTACTTACTTTTCCTTGTGTCTGCTGTAGATTTCTAAATAAGCTAAACGTAAACTCGTGCACTTCAGTCAGCTAACAAGCTAATGTTCAAATGTTGCTGTGATTTTATTTAAACAGATTTAATATCTACCTTCATGGTGGTTACTATTTTTCACAAATCTCAATTTTTGTCGTTAGAAAAAGTTTGCACCTCCGACAGTTATCTGAACATCTGTAATTTTTATAAAGTAAGAATACAAAACTTAAATTCTGCACATATGCTCTCTGCATTAAAATAATGCTTATATATGATATGTCTGATTTCTAATCTCCACCACATGTATTCTAACTTTTGATTAACGTAACTTTGAGAATATATATATATATATATATATCAGGGATGTGCGGTGAGGTTCATAGCTGGTGAGGCACTGACTTAATCAGAGTCAGATTTACAAGTATGCTGTTGATTACATCCGGAAATTTCGCGCATGCCCACAACCCTGGAGGGCAAAAACGCTCTGCTTTTACATGACATCCATAGTCGCTCTGCCACAGTCGAATAAATCCGTTAAGTCAATGAAACTTGGAAAGGTAGATATTATTAATTTGGTGCTGTGCTGCACAGCAAAGGGAAAACAAATCAGAAAAACCGTCGAAGTAGGACTCGAAACTACATCTTTCTCGCCCTCAGGCTCGACT
>CAEGAF010058097.1:0-30596 GCA_903067075.1 Micropoecilia bifurca | reverse complement strand
AACTTAATCCTCATATAGTCGTCATGGTTGTTGTTTTTCTTCCCGCTTGTGCGTATCAGGATGCAGAATAGTGAGATTTGATGAGAATCAGTGAAGTTCAGTTCGGATGAATGAGATCTGGACATTATGGTCACATTTAAATCGGATACGTATCGATATGGGTCACATTCTACAAGGATCCAACCTGAGCTGTTCACACTGCCATGAAAAGATCAGATACAGGTCACATTATGTCAGAAACATCGGAATTGGGTCACTTCAGGCTGCAGTGTGAACAGGACCCATAGTATAAAGTTTAGTGTTAAATATTTAAATTGTAAACTAAACATTTATCTCCAAAGTAAAAAATGTAACTTGCTAATTTAAAAAAAAAGTTTGAAACAGTGACATTTATAAATGAATGAACAACATGGTGAAAACACTGAAAAACGAATTGCCCAGGCCAAATAAGCAGCATTTAGTCCTTTACTAACTTCTCCCATCAGACTAACTAGAAATCACCGTCAGGCAAAGATAAGAGCGAATCAAACGAAGAGTGAAACATCTGAAGCTGTTTCCATGATGATCCACAGGTGATGCAGCACCTGTCTCTTTAAAAAAGCCGGATTGTGCTATTGAGCAGCGAAGGGGAGGGGGAGGTTTGGCGCTGGCTGCGTTGGAACAGTCCTGTCTAATGAGCAGATTTTCTGAAAGAGAGAGAGAGAGAGAGAGATCCGGCCGTCAGAGGAGACTGTGAGCAGCAGCAGCAGCATCAGGCTGTGCGTCAGCCGGTTCTCCATAGGGAAACATGGAGATGAGCAGGAAAGGACACGGAGCAACGCGGATCACATAGATGGATGTTGTTTCATCAAAACAGGCAACGACCAGGCAACCTGAAGGCAACCCACGCAGAGGATAAACCACTTATGGACGCAGTGGATTAAACCTGAATTCAGACTGAGAGGCAGAGAGGGAGAGGAGAAATACATCAGTTCACTTCTTGATTTTTTATTGTTGGAGGGTGCGCACTTTGTTTCTCTCTCTGAGTGTGTGTGTGTGTGTGTGTGTGTGTGTGTGTGTGTGTGTGTGTGTGTGTGTGTGTGGCTGCAGAAGGTAGGAGACTGCATTGCTGTTCAGCCTTCAAAGCTGAGTATCTTTGTGTTTCCCCCCATTTTCTCTCTCTCTCTCTCCCTCCCCATGCATTGTGTGGTAACATTCAATATGCATGTGAGAAGGAAAAGACGATGAGTCTGAAGTGAGACCCTTTTTAATTTGTTTTAATTTTTCTGGATTTTTGGGGAATAAGCCAAGAGGACAAATTATATTTCCTTTCCGCAAATGTTTTTTTTTTTTTTTTTTGGGCCTTGACCGGGTTTGAACCTCTGCAGGGAAACTTCTCGGCATCATCAGGTAGGAGGCGGCAGAACAAGTGGGCCTGAGTGGGAGGAAGAGTTTGTGCTGTAGACTGTAGGCCTGATGGGTGAGACTCCAGCTGAGGGAGGATAATGGCAGCTCCGGGCCGACTCTCCTCCTCTCCCCCCTGCATCGGCTGCAGAGGACCCGGGAGGCGCTAACCCATCAGAGCCCGGCGGGATGATGGTGTGACCAGGGTCCGGCTGGAAGACCCCTCTCTCATCCTTCACCTCCTTTCATTGAAAATAGAGGTGGCACCTCCTTCTCCAGCCTCCCCGTTGGAGGTGTGCGATACACCATATTTTGGTATCGATCCAATTAAATACAGCGCCAGCATCGTGGATACGATACAGATACTGATATTAAGTTTGATACGTGATCAAAATGAGCGTTTTTTTGTGATTTTTTTCCCTTCTATTTTGTTCAAACCTAGGAATGAATTTGGGCCCCTGTAAAGGTGTGCAATAATATATTGATATTGATCCAAGTGAATACAGCAGCAGTATCTCCGATACAAATACCGATATTTTTATTATTCAAGTTCGATACTTCATCAAACTTTGTTTTTTTCATCCTTTGAATTAGTTTGGACCCCAGTAAAGGTGCGCAATAACATCAATCAAAGTACATACAGCGGCACTACCGCCAATATCGATACAAATATTGATATCTTTATTATCTAAGTTTGATACATTATCAAACTTCATGTATTTTTTCTCCTTTGAATTATTTTGTTAAAACCAAGGACATAATTTGGACCCTAGTAGACGTGTGTGATATGGCGTATTTTTATATCAGTCCAAGTAAATACAGCAGCAGTTTCACCAATACAGACACTGGCAATAACTATAGTTCCAATATTTTTATTATTTAAGTTTGATACATCACCAAACTTTAGTGGGGGTTTTTCCTCAGTTTTAATTATTTTGTTGAAACCTAGGATACAATTTGGGCAAAGAAAAATTAGTGGTGCAGCGATAAATCGGCTCCCATTTCGTTAATCTTTAGAGATCGGTGATCAGACGATACTTAAATTTGCAGACAATTTTATCCACTTTGACAATTTAATCAATCACTGTCCTTGTTTTGCTCTCCAGTGAAAAGGTTTGACTGACAGACCATATCGGCCAAAATTTGGAATCGGCAGATCTGACTTTTTAAAGATTGTCCAGAAAGCTGCAATCGGTGCACCCCTCATGTTTTTTCCCTTTTAATTAACGTTTATAGGTTAGAGTAATACATCAACTAGCTGATAAATCGCCCCCAATTTCCTTAATTTTTGGAGATTGATGATTGGCTGACTTTTTCTACCTCGACAAAAGTCTAAAAATCAAAACTTGTCCTCTTTTTCTTTGCTGTGAAAAACGTTTGACTGGCATACTGGCCCTCTCGCTCATGGCTTCATGTTTCCAGTTGACAGTAATCTCCCCACTGCTACCAACTTAATGACTTTTCTTATTTTATTTGTTAACATTTCAAACAAACAAACAAAAAAATTGGTATCGGCCAAAATCAGAATCAGTAGGCCAGAAATTGACCAGAAAACTGCAGTCGCTGCACCACCTTTGTGATATTTTTCCTTTGAATTATTGCGTTAAAATAAAATTTGGACAAAATTTATAACCATCTACAAAATACTTTTAATAACATGATAAACAGAAACTATAAAAGAACAGAACAAATATTTTGACTAAATAAACCAAACTACAGTACTGAAAGAAAAACAACCTGAAACAAAAGAATCGATCGTTCCGATCTTATCTGTATTTTTTGGATCGATCTGCCCACCTCTGGCACCAACCTGCCCTTCTTTTCCCTCCCTCTCTTTTCTTTTTCTTTTCTTTTTCTTTTTGTCGAGGCTTCGGGGGAATTGCCAAGAGCTGTTTCATGCATGTCCACTGGCGGCAGGTTCAACTTTGACGATGGGGGGTCATACTGCGGAGGGTGGGAGGAGGGCAAGGCGCATGGCTACGGGATCTGCACGGGACCCAAGGGCCAGGGCGAGTACTGCGGCTCCTGGGCGCACGGCTTCGAGCTGCTGGGCGTCTACACCTGGCCGAGCGGGAACACCTACCAGGGCACCTGGGCCCAGGGGAAGCGGCACGGCCTGGGCGTGGAGAACAAAGGCCGCTGGGTGTACAAAGGCGAGTGGACGCACGGCTTTAAGGGACGCTACGGCGTGCGGGAGAGCACTGGGACGAGCGGGAAGTACGAGGGGACGTGGAACAACGGGCTGCAGGATGGCTACGGCACGGAGACGTACTCGGACGGAGGTAAGGCTCAAAGTTCAATATATTTATTCTATTAGATTTACTGGAGTAACTTTATTGAAAAAATAATACTTCTTAGAGGTGGGCAGAGTACCGTATTTTCCACACTATAAGGCGCACCGGATTATAAGGCGCACCTTCAATGAATGGCCTAGTTTAAAACCTTTTCCATATACGGGACGTGATTCGTTCCGTTCTCTACAAATGTGGATGTGTAATAATAAAGAAGTGTTTCCTGAGTACTTTATATAGTAGGATGTCCCAGTCATTGTTTCACTCATAGTGTTGGTGTTGCAATATTGTGCCCAACTGCTTTCTGGGTAACACAGACCAACCGACATGCTGCCGCCTCAGTCTCCGTCTCTCTACTTGTGATCAAGTAAGAGACAACTTCACCATATTTTTACTCAAGTAAAAGAAAAAAAATATTCGAGAAGTTACTCGAGTAAAAAAGTATTTGGTAAAAAGTCTACTCAGGTACTGAGATCAAATTAGCAGTCATTTAATATTTAAAAATTACATAATCCAAACAAAGTTAAGTGGAAATTTTGGTATTTTAAAAACCAAAATGAAAATAATTAAGTAGCAAAAAATAAAATCAGGCAAAGTGAATTTTTTCCAAATCAGTTTCTTTCAATAAAAAACTTTAACAAGAACTGCAGAGTTTCTGACTTTATCTGGGGGATTTTTGGTTAAAACATGTTTGTTCTGAAATTTTAAGTTTATTTTTTATTTATTTCTGAGCTCAATCTCAACATTTCAGAATTTTTTTCTAGCACATTTTGAATTTTTGAAACTCAGAATTTTCAATGTTTTTCTAAAATATTAGAAATAGTTATTTTTCTTGCAAATTTGCAACTTCTGCAAATTTTGAGGTTTCTGAGATTAACCTCAAAATTGTAAAGGAGTATTTTGGCAGAAATTTACTCCTTTTATTTTTATCTACGATGGTGCTAACACACCATCATACTCTGCCAAACTCCATGTTGTTAAGCCAGATGCCTGCCTGTCACCATGACGACGCACAAACAAAATCACGGTTTCCTAGCGTAGTCTTGTCGCACAGCAGTAACAGTAATCTAGTACTTTTTTTAGTAATTACAATCCCTTATTTTACTCGTTACTTGAAGAGAGAGAGAGAGAGAGGCCCACGGTCAGATGCATTGTGGGTGTTTTGAAACTGTGAGGATGTGTGAAATGAGCTGTTCATGTGAAATCTCTGAAATTCAGTAAAGCGTCCATCTGACTGACAGGCTGAGTGCAGAAGCACGGTGGGAGGAATCTCTCCAGGGGTCATCGGGGGTCATCCGCGCTTCTTCTGCACCACAACACAGTCACTCCGACACACACACTTTCACACACAGCCAACATGTTACATCAGCGCAGCTTGTGCAATTTAATATTAACATCGGCTTTAATATTTTACGTCTTTCTTCTGAAGCCCGAACATTCAGACGTGTTGCACTCCGAGGCCTTCAGTCGTCACATTAGGGGACGAGAAAAGAAGGTTTGGGTAGAGCTGGGCTTAAAAATAACATTTTCATACCAGATCCAGGTTCCATTATAGTTCATATTTTGCCATATGCTCTATTGTTTCCTTTTTCTTTCTCTTTCTACCAAAAGCTGGATGATAAAAGTCTTCAGGCTGGTGATTTGGTCTCAACCAGCTCTTGTTTTGAAGTAAAGTTTTGTTTAGAGAGACTTCATAATTCATTTTATTTGTTGTTTCTGTTGTTTATTCAAAATGTCTTTCAGTTCCAGTGTTATATGTTCATGAGAATTTAAAGTTTATTCATTTTTGACAGTGTGTTATTATTACTCCTTCACCATTACATTAGTCGAAAATGGTCTCAAAACATTATTATCGTTTATTGCTATAACTTCTATAATTTATGGTCCAGTAAATGTTGTTACAATTATGTATATTTACAGTCATAATAATAAGTGAAAAAGGTGCAATTTTACCAGGAAAAACATCTTAAAGTTGCTATGATGAGATTCCAGAATGTGACATTAGCAGCTCAGTTTCTGTAATTCTTTCTTCAAAAGTCTCTGCTGTTTGCGCAATCCAGTCCAGCTACTGACATAATTTGTATTCTTATTAACATTTAGGTGTTATTTGAAAAAAAATGATCCAAAGTGTAAATTCACAATTAGCTCAACATTCCTTGTTTTAATTTTTACTTACTTATCCTTTTGGGTAGGATTTCTCCTAAAATTACTACTTTACTTTATTCTCCTTGTGGTAAATGGTTTGTATGAATATGGTTGAATTTAGCATGTCAGTGCTTTAGCATTAGCTTCCACTAAATACCATGTTTGTGTAGCACTTTAGCAGAATTTAATGTTCATTATTAGCGCTTTAGGGTTAGCACAGCTAGTTTTTTATTTAGCAGTTTCCATCTTGTTTAATTTTAATTGTACGGTAGACAGAATCTCTCTTAAACTACCTATTTTAATATTTCAAACACCAAATATACCTTAATAATGATTAAAACTCCTAGTGGAAGCTGTTTTAGCAGTATACCTTTGTTGCATAATATCAAGCAAAGCTGCAATCTGGACGAAGCTTTCAACTTTAAGGATAAAGAATATAATAATAATAATAATAATAATAAAAACACAAGTTTGAGGTTATTCTTGTCTGATATGATGCAACAAAAGCATTAATGTGTATTGTTTAGTTATCTCATTTCTTTTTGGAATTATTTCCTTTTAGAAATCTGAAATGAAATCACTCATTTCATTTGCGTGATCTAAATCAGCGTGACATTCGCCATGAAATTGAAATGATTTTGATTCTCTTCGCTGCTCCATTCAGTTCAGTGACTCTCGGTGAGATTCTCAGATATCATTTAAAACAGAAACATGCAAAACCTGTGCAAGCAGAAAGTTTGTAAGCGTGATGACGAGCTGACAGCCGCAGACATCCAGCCAAAGCCTCATTACATAACTCTACAACTAGAAGGCCGCCCAACAGCACGAGCGCTTGGCTCTTAGTCCTGATGAAATCCAAGCAGGGAACTGGTTTCAGGCAGAAACGGGAGAAATGGACCAACAGCTGCAGGGAATGATGGATAAAAGGAGCAGCTGGATAATAAACTGATAATGGAAGGATGTATGGATGGGAGGATGATTATCCTGATGATTATGCAAGATACTCGCTAATCAGGAGATGAGTGAGATCATTACAGAAAGAACGGCACAGACAAATATGGTCCTGATAAACGAGACGCGTTGGAGAGTCACTTCAGCTCGCCGAGTATCTGAACCCACATACGGTAAATGCAGCAGAGATTGGCCTAGTTATCAGTGTTTATCTAGCTCCAGTGGTACACAGTGTCCTTATTATAACAGAACTCCTTTATATAGATCTGCGAGATAAGATTTCTGTTTGGGGAACTGAGGTTTTTAAATAGCGCAAGCCTGGAAGAGAAACAGAATATAGATCTGTTTTGTTTTTATTCATGTGTGAGATAATCTTGAATTAATTGCTGTGGATGGAGTTGTTTTCAGTTCCATCTTTATTTTGACTTTTTCCTCCATGTAAGTTTTGCTTTTTTAAATTTCTGCAGAAACATGTTGGGTTTTGACCTCCACTGAGCTTCAGTGCACATTATTACCAGTTCTTAGACAAACTTTTAAGAAGAAAACATCTTACTTTACCTACTGCCATCAGTTCAGTAAGGTTGAAGCAAGACTTTGATTCACATTGTCACCAATTACTCAGATTTGCTCCGGTTCTGTAACAAATGCCTGAAAGTAGTCCGATATAGAAATAAAATGAATAGTAAATACACCTATAAAACATTTACTAGATTTAAGAGTCAACGTAGCAGCTGGGAAAAAAATTACTCACTTTGCTACAGATTTGTTCAGTTTTTTAATAAAAACTGCTGATTGAAAATGAGGATTTACTTTATTAATAAAGAACGGCTTTCTACATTAACTTTAAAATTAGCTAATGCCCCAATGATCTAAGCTAATTTTTAGCACTTTAGCATTGTATCTAACTTTGTAAACGTTTTGCGTAAATTCTAAAAGGATAATTTACTTGGCTGTTCTGTAAACTTTCAGTTTAACAAAGTTCAGTATCTGCGTTAAAATTTAGTTGTTTGATTTTAAGAATTTTTCAAGTAGCTAGCCATTGATATTCATGCTCTTATTTTGAAGAGTCTTCAAATACTCTTTCCTCTCCTCTCATTCTCCCCCAAAATCTTGAAAATCCTCAAGCAGCAATTTAATTCTGGCATTACTTTTCTATAACCTCCCTTTTACATCTTGTTCTCTACTTTCCATGCTTTATTTTGTTCACGTATGTTTCTTGTATAATCTGAATTCAGGTTTTAGCATTAGCTTCTGCTAAAACACTGTGTTGGTGTTGACAACAACTAACATTTTAGACATTGCTTAAATTAGAAAACCATAAGAACTCAGGATGATTGTTAAAAATATTAAATTATTAAACTTGAAAAGTAACAATGGGTGTGGAAGAACTGCTCCCAAATACCCATATGACTTTTGATGTCAATAAGGCGGATGCATTTTAAAATTGCACCTTCAGAGTCCGGTCATATTCAGACTCGGCAGTGAAAATATTCCGTTTTTCTCCTGAATCCAGACTTTGTAAACCTGAGCAAACATTTCCAGGAAAATCCCGCAGCATCTTCCCTCCGGGTCTCATGATCTTCCCACCTTTCTGCTTCCTCCCTCGCTCCGTTGTGTTTCCGCGCAGCAGCTATGCGCAGCAGCGTTCCCATAGCAACGCTCGCCGACGTGCAGCAGCAGCAGGTCACCGTCATGTCACGAGGGACCGAGCTTCCCCCGCCTCCATTGGCTGCCCGGTCTGCCAGCTCTGGCGGTGATTGGCCGGATCTCTTCCGGGTGTTTACCGAGACGAGGAGCTAAGCTGACTGATTAGCAGCCGCGGACACAGAGGCAGCGGAGTAGATAAAGGAAAAGACAGCAGAGATTCAGTAATCACGTTAGCGGGAAATGGAGTCGCAAAGAGAGATTACAGCTGTCATTTCGTTGCTGCTGCAGATTACAGCTGATGTAGCTGCGTTGAGTAGCTAATGTCCTCGTGTCACGCAACAGAAAAACGCATCGCAGGACAAAATGTTGCCATGACAACATGGGACAGCATTTAGATTGGTGCAGATACCTGCAAAGCCTGGAGTGTTTCAGTTTAGGAGCATCTAAAAACTCCTGTCTATTATATCATGTTTGAAATAAATAAGATTTATTGTAAAAACATTATACAGAAAATTTCAGTTTTCAAATAAGTCTTTTTTGTGACTATACAGGATGTTTACTGTAAAAATGCAGAAAATGTCTTTTTTAAATAATAGAAGTGTTTGAAACAGCAACAGAACTTTACCATAAAAAGACAGAATTTCTGTTTTTAAGAAGTTTGTGGAGATGCATGAGATTTACAGTAAGCAATACCGAAAATTCTGTTTTTAAATGGGAATTGTTATTGAATATACTGGAGATTTACAGAAAATTCCAGTTTTAGTTCAGTAGAAATGTGAGTAAATATAGTTTATTCATCTTATGCATTTCCTTCTCTCTTTCAGTACATTAACTCTTTTTCAGAAAAAACAAAGAGTGCATTAAGCCAGCATAAATCTTTAAGTTATTTTGAATTTTACCATTTCTAGTAACTTTTTCTAAAGCGACATTTCAAAATGTACATAAAAAAACTTTGATGGAAACACTGCTCGTGAAATTTATACCAGATATAACGCTCACCTTCAAAAAACTTTGAATTCTGTCTCATCAATCCACAGAATATTTGCCTAAAAGCCTTGTGGATAATTTAGATTAAATCTGCGCAGTTAGGGACAGGATCAAAATGGATATGTATTTGGGGAAAAAGTTGGAAGGCTGAGATTTTAGCTAACAGGAAGTTTTAGGACAGCATTGGTATATCCTAGGAAACCTATTTTACTGTATATTTTTGATATCTCTACCTTTTTGTCTTCCCCAGAACATCTATCTTTAACGCCTGTTGAACTGAATTTGCTGCACATCAGCTCTTCCTCAGAACTTTTTGCTATTGCGTCACTTAGACTGAAGCGTCTCAGAAAGTTAAAATCTTGAAAGTTAAAACACAAAGAGATAGTTGGAAACCTGAAGAAGAGTCAAATTTAGAGGAAATGCTGAGATCAGTGTGTAACTGCGTTTAATTGAGTTCAGCAGGAAATGAAGACAGCAGTGGGTGTTTAGTTCTGACCACATTCCGTTCCTTAAAATATTCCCCCTGACGACGCCGTCACAGCAGCTTCTCGGTCTGAATGGTGACTAATTCCTTTATTCTTTACCAGTTTATCCTCTTAACCACTTTACCCGGTACAGATCAGATCGACAACTCCAGGAAATTGGCACATTTCCGGTAGTTAACCTCTGTGCTTTCCGTACAGTTTGCAGATTAATGATAAACACCAGGAGTTCATCTACCAGGGATGTTTTTAACTTTATTCTCCGCTACAACTATTATATTATTATTTTCAACTATATTGTCTCAAATCAGGGTATAGTTACCTAAATAGCAAGTGCAAAATGTTTATTAAAATAAATACATTTAATATCTAAAATATAAAATCAAAAAGAACAAGTTATATCAGTGTTCTTAAATTATTATTTAATTGATGGTAATACTGGTAAATAAATACAAAACAAAATTAAATGTTTGGTTGAAATAATTAATCAAATTAATCCCAATGAATCGATTATTGAAAGAATTGTCAACTATTGTAGTAATCAATAAACTGTAAACTGAAGTATACAGACCTCCAAAAAAGACAAATTGCTGAAAGTTCAATACAATCCACAGTAATTAAGTAAAAACTTTAGAGAAAATATAAACAATTTGCATAAAAATAAACTTATTTATATACATAAATGTATTTATTATTGCTACCATTGTCGTACAGCAGGAACGTACATATTTCTGGGACATTTTCATTAATTATTTAGTAGTAATTAATTTGTTATATTTCTACTTTTATTTAGAAAAGCTTTGGTTCCAGGTGCAGCTTTATAAATAGATTCCAATTTTTCTGTCAAGTGTTTTTGGTGATGCAACATATTTTCCTCTCCTCAGCATCAAGCTGCTCCAGCAAAATGCAGTTTGCACCAAATGAAATGCAGCAATTGACCAAAAACAATAAATAATGCAGGAGCTGCCAACAGGGAAATACTGTCTGCATAAAAGATTTTATTTCCTCAAAAATAAAGTGTTAGTGTTTCTGTTTGCAGATTTCATCACCCTCGGTTGTGGAGGGAAACTTAATCTTCTTACTTTAAGCAATATATACGGGACTGACTGTTTTTGTGGGTCTTTTTCATGAAATTTCAGAGCAGATTTTTAATCCCTAAACAGAAATCTGTGAGACTCAGACAGAAAAAAAGGCCAATGGAAAAGCTCTTAAACGGATAAAAGTCTCAAACCGAGGTTTAGCTTCAGACTGACCTTCCCTCTTTTCAGTGGTCAGCCACAGTTTGTCTCAACGACACGTTTATCTCCCCACCCAGCAAGCGCTGTTCGATCCCACAGTGATGTTTTCAGGTTTGAAGATGATACATAAATTAACAAGAATGAAAAAAACTGAAGAATTTTAATCCTTGCTATCTGATGCTGTATGAGTTTTTTTGTGAAAAGCGCTGAAGTTGGACAACCTGACAGTTATTTGGGTTGTGTTGTGACGTCCTCGTTTTCCAGTCGTAATCCGCGCCTCGTCTACCACTGCTGCTCCTCAGCAGGGCTCAGCTTACGTAACGGCGGTTTGGTGTTTGTAGTGAGGATTAGCAGAACAGTCTGAACCATTAAACAAATCCAGATCTTTATCCTGGGAGTGTGTCCTCTGCCTCTGCTGACGCAGGCCGAGCTGGACAGTAAAAATGAGAAAATGTTTCATCTTTTCTGTTCTTTCCCAAGATGAAGTCACTATTCAAACCACTGTTTTAACTTTTATATATTTAAACTAGCTGCTCTGTTAAAGCTTAGCCAGATGGTTTGAAAAATTCCACCAAAGTGGGCGGAGCCAAGAGACACTGAGGGGCGTGGCCAAACACTGTTACTTATCAACTTTGTTGCTACATTTTATTAACTTTACACTATGGAGTTTGATTTGTTTCACAACTATTCAATAAAAAAAAATCTATAAAATTACAATAAAAAAAGTAACACTCTAAAAAATCATTACTTGTGATTAATGAATTGTGATTAATCTCAAACATTTTCTACAACTAGTTAAGACATTTCCACGTTTCAAGAGTCAAACATTTTCTAGAAAAACTCATTCATCTTTAGTTCCACTGATTTCAGCAACAGTGTCTTCACAGACCTTTTTGTTTTATTAATTAATTAATCATTAATTTTGAAAAATCATGTTTTTTTATTAAATACTACTTTTTTTGTTTGACATGATTTTTTTTTTTTTTTGATTGAATAATTGTGAAACAAATTTAACTCCATATTTATGCCCCCTTGGAGCAGAGATGTCAAACTCATTTTCATTTTGGGCCAGAATACTGATAAGACCCATTGACAAACTGTTAATATCTTAAAGGTGAAGAAGTGAGTAAGTCAGTGAGTCTAAGTAAGCCTAATTGCATGATAAAATAAAACAAGCTCTTTAATTTCCTTTTGCATCATTTATTGTTTATCTCTTTTTGACCAAAACCTGGATGATGAAAGTCTTCAGTCTGGTGCTTTGGTCTCAACAAACCCTTTTCTTGAAGCACATTTTTGGTTCCAGAGACTCACATTTCATTTTATTTGTTGTTTCTGTTGTTTTGTTCATTTATTTTGGATATTTAAAATGTTTGTTGTACTTCTTTAGATCCACCTCTCATTAAGATGGCTTCTGCAGTTCTGAACTTTAAACTTTCTTTGGTCCCCAGGAGGCTGTTTGAATTACAGGTTTCCAAACGTTTCCATGCCACTTTCCCCCAAAATGACAGTTGACTCCCTCTGCACACCTACAGATAATACTTCAGCATACGTACAGAAACATCAACTTTTACAATGTATTTATTCACTATTCAATGATTGTTACATTCATTTTGCATAAATACTTTGTCATATCATTTGATTTTAGATGCCATTAGTTCTGTGGCGTAAAATTTTACTATCAGATAAAATACTATGATTTATTACCAGAAATATGTAATATTTTATATTATTCACATCAAATTTTATTTTATTCTCACAGTTCTCATGTTTTTTGTAGTCAGGTTCTTTTGGTTTAAATGAATTTCTCTGGCAGCCAATCAGAAAATGAGCATCAGAAATAACATTTAAGTCAATTATTTGAACTTATATTTAATAAAAAATATATAATTGAATAACATAAAACAAAAATTATGTTGAAAAAAGATTTAGAAGTTTATGCGATTCATTTTTTTGTTTTTAGTTTTTTTCTTCATCTTCTCTCCAACTTTCTGAGGCCCCCACAGCGCCCCCTGGTGGCCTCTGCTTTGAAAACGCTGTTCTGTCAAGAGGCTGAAGCTTTTGATGAATGAAATCTTAGAGTATAGAGTAAGATCATATTTAAAGAATTTGACAGGTTTTCCAGCCTCAGAGTGAAACACAAACCCTTAGACGGTTTTTAACTCGAACAGAAATCGTGTTTGTTGTTTGGCACGTGATCCAACCGCTTCAGTGTTTCTGCATTCTTGATCTCATGGCTGTCAGTGTTTTCGTGTGACTACCTCGCGTCTGCAGACGCAGTGGCCCGGTTTGAGGTCCGTGTGATTTAACAGCACCTTCCGCTGGAGCCTCCAGGCAGAAATCAGGGAAATTGTTTTGACGTGTGAGCTGCGAAGCGGATTCTCCTCACAACTGTACAGGCCAGAGGTTGAAGCCTTGTCACATTGGAAAGGTCTGTTTTACGTCAGCGCAGCAGTGACGGGTTCAGGACCATAAAGAGAATATGACCTGATGTACCACTGCCTCTTTCTGTCCTGTCAGAGATTTCATTTTGCAGATTCACATCTTCCCCACAGAACTGTAAGAAAGGCTGGCTGATTATCGATTTTATTGATTAATTACATTTTTGGCTTTTGAAGATCTGGATTTTTTATCCATGAGTTTTCATAATTCACAGTGCGGTCATTTTGTTTGACAAGTGGCTTTTACAGCTTCTGTTTATTTGGACTTTGAATTCCAGGCAACCCAATTATAAAATATGAAAGCAATGGTGTATTAGGGCCACTGGAGAAACAGAAGATGGTTTAAGTTAATTTTCTAGAAAAAACAAGAAACTTTCCTAGCTTGAAAGATTGAAAATTGGCTAGAAAAAAACTCAGAAATTTTTTGGTAAGTTCTCTAGAAAAAACTCAGAAATGTCTGAGTTTGAAAAGTCCAAAATTTTCTAGAATTTTTTTTAAAAATAATTATAACATTTCTGAGTTTGAAAAGTTGGACATTTCTGTCAAAAAAAATCTCAAATCTTTAATAAAAAACATTTGTCAGAATTTTTTATATTTTTCTGCACCTTTTTGACATTTTTCCTCATTAAAAATACTTTTTTCCCTAGAAATTTAAAGGTTGTTCTTATGGTAAAATTGTATCGTCATTTTTGCTAATATCATGATTACTTTCTTATTAAACCTTCTCAAATCCTGGAACTGATTCTCCATCATACAACTCACAGCGGAGTTGATTGAAATAAAAGCCACTTTTTGAAAATATTTTCAGTTATTTGTAATTTCTCTTGTAGAAAAGATTAAAATCAGAGCACAGATGATGAAACGAGTCGTAGATTTTATTTTTAAGCCACATCGTTCTAACTGTAGACCTGCATGCGATGGGAAACGGCTCTTTGCTGATTTTTCAGCACCATGGAGAGCGACCAGCAGCCGGAGAAAATATTTCATTTACTCCGACGTTTCGGAGTCAGGCTTGTAAACGCTTCCAAGAAGCAACAACGGCCCACATGCTGCCTCACATATATTCCCTGATTTGCACTCGCTGCTGGCAGCTGATCGGGCTGTAAGTCCTGCCGTCAGCAGCACCGCGGCGCCTGGGAGAGCCTGACTTCAGGAGGGCAGAAAAGCCCTTTGGATTCACAAGTTTCAGACATATTTCCAATCATCACAGGTTTATTTGTGTAGCACATCTCAGCAACAAGGCATCAAGAACACAAAGATAACAAGTCATAAAAGACACAGTGAACCTGTAAACATTATATTTTGTCAAGCAGTTTCATCATTACACATCTAATATGTTGATAAATGTTTTATTTATAATGTTTCAAAAGCAGCTCTAAGCAGGTGGGTGTTAGCCTTTATTTAAAGGATCTCAGTGTTTCAGCTGTTTTGCAGTTTTCTGGAAGTTTGTTCCAGATTTGTAGTGCGTAGAGTTGAATGCTGCTGCTTCATGTTTGGTTCTGGTTCTGGATGTAGAGCAGAACCAGAACCAGAACACCTGATTGGTCTGGACGTTTGCTATGGCAACAGCAGATCTGTAATGTACTGTGGTGCTAAACCGTTCAGTGATTTATAAACTAACAACAGTATTTTAAAGTCTGATCCCTGAGCTACATGGAGCCAGTGTAGGGAGTTCAGAACCAGGTGACGTTCTCCATCCTCCCGGTTTTAGTCAGAACTCCAGCAGCAGCATCTGGATCAGTTGCTGCTGGAGAACTGATTTTGTAGGCAGGCCTGTGAAGACGCTGTTGCTGAAATCAGTGGGACTAAAGATGAAGGAGTTTTTCTAGAAAATGTTTGACTCTTGAAACGTGGAAATGTTTCACCTGTTGCAGAAAGTGTTTGAGATTAATCACAACATTTTTCAGGTATTCTTGATTTTTCAAACTCAGAAATTTCCAATTTGTTTTAGAAAATTTCTGATGTGATCAAAAATGTCAAGCTTTTTTCTAGACTTCAAATTTTGAAACTGAAATTTTCATGTTTTTTTTTTTAGAAAATTTCTGAATTTAATCTAAAGATTTGGTGTAAATTTTCAACTACTGAAGCTCAGAACTACAACTGTTCTGAGACTAAATTTTAAACTTTTTGGCAGAAATGTATTCCTTTTTTCCCCTGTGTAATACACCATCACAATAAAAACCCTAATAGTCAGATATTAGAATCAGATCTGATCTTTTTTCTTCCTTTAAGTGTTTTTATTTGAATAAAACTGACTCCTAATATACAGGACTTTGCTTAGCTCCCTGTCTGGTTTCCTTCTGCACAGTCAGCGCTCTCCTCCTCCTCCTCCTCCTCCTCTTCCTGATTCTTCTTCTTCTCCTCTTCCTCCTGGCTCTGCTCCAGCAGTAAAGCATCCATTTGATAAAATCTCATTAAGCTGTTGCTCACGTATGTGTGTATGTTCTTTGATCCGTCTCTCATATGGCCGTACAGCTGTGTGCTGACATGATTACAAAGGGCTGGCCAGATGTGTTGCCCATCTGTCTCTGACACAGGCCCTGTGCGAAGTGTGTGTGTGTTAGTGTGTGTGTGCAGGTATGGGGGCAGATCCTCCCGATGACGGGGGCAGGTTTGGAGTTGGCACCGCTTGGCGCGCGGATCGGTGTGTGTGAGTTTGGCTCCGTTCACCACTTCCTGCTTTCCCTCGAGCCCAGCAGGGAGCCGTTTGTTTGCGATGCAGACGCAGGACGTGGAAGCAGCCCTTATATGGGCATGTAGTCGTGCGTTTGCTCCAGAATGAATCAGAGTGCTGTTACATCAGAGAGGTCGGACAGGCGGGCGGGATGGATCGCTTGCTCTCCGATTGGAACACACACTTCTGCTGGAGAGTGTGTGAGAGAGGAAAGCTGGAAACACACACACACACACACACACTCTGATGGCCTAGTTTCCAGCAACTCGGAGATGCAGGAATAGTTCTGCAGCAGGAATGGTATGAATGAAGGGAGTGTGACGACAGGAACTTCCTAACTTTGCAAAGAAATCTGACAAAAATCAAATTTACACATAATGATCAAAAATATTCAGCTTGATTTAATGATCATAAAATAAACTAGATGCTTTGTTTCTCCTGCAAAACTCACAATATTCTCCTTTTTGTTAATTTTATGTTTTATGCTTTTTTTTATTAGAGCCTGTAGGTAATCTGTTTAATTGCAACAATAACTTTATTTTTGTTTTATATAAGTGATTTTATGCCTTTGTTGTTTTTCGTTTTTGTTTTTTTGCACAAATTAGTTGAGAATTTGTTTAGTTCTGCAATATTTTGCCTAAAACTGTCTCAGTGCTGCCCACTTTAGGTTGAATTCTGGTTACTGCAGTTACTTTTTCTTATTGGTTACAACGGAACATCTGCATGCAATAACAAACGTTACATTTGTAGCTAGTCACTTTTTTCAAACTTCAAACTACTAAATAAGGAAAAAGGGTATTCAATTTTAGCCAAAATATTTTGAGATTAATCTCAGAAATTTTATATGAAAAAACTTTTGTAATTTCTTAGTTTCAGTAATTGAGAATTCTGAAATTTTGAGTTTTAAAAGCTCAAAAGTTTAACATTTGTGCCACAAAACTCTGAAATTTCAAGATTTTATCTTTTAGATAAATAAATAAAACTAGAAAATTCCCAAGTTTAAAAAATTTTCTTGTAAACTTTTGAAGCATAAATTTCCACGTTTATTCTAGAAAATGTTTGAGACTAGACTCAAAATTCCAGCTTTTTCTTGCCAATTTTTAAATCCAGAAAGTCCCTGATTTTTACTAGACAATTTATGAGATGAAACTTCTGAATTTTTTTAGCAAATTTTTTGACTTTTCAAATTTATAAATTTAAATTGTTTTTCAGAAAAATTTCCCAGCTTAATTTCAAAATTTCTTAGTTTTTTGGTGGAAATTTGCTCCTTTTTTTCCATGTACAATAGCTCTAACAAGCCGGAGTCCCACTGTGATACTTCGACAGGGTCATAAAAATGTGATGGAAACACGGCTAGTCTGAAGTCAGTAACCATCCATCCATCCATCCATCCATTTTCTTGCACCCTTGTCCCTTAATGGGGTCGGGAGGTGCTGGTGCCTATCTCCAGCTGGCGTTCCGGGCGAGAGGCGGGGTACGCCCTGGACAGGTCGCCAGTCTGTCACAGGGCAAAGTCAGTAACCAGCGGTTTCTATCCATTCCACTGTGTTCTGGTTGTATTCTAGCATCTGACCCGTGTTCGTTCTGGTCTGTTCCTCCAGGAACGTTTCAGGGCCAGTGGGTCGGAGGGATGCGTCACGGCTATGGCGTCCGGCAGAGCGTCCCATACGGCATGGCGGCTGTCATCCGCTCTCCTTTACGCACCTCCATAAACTCTCTCCGTTCTGGTTCGGAGCACAGCAACGGAACTGCGCTGCTGGACCGAACAGGCGCCCTGGTTCCGGTCCCGCCCACGGTTCCGGGAACTCTGACCACCAGCGTCTCCATGTGCAGCACGGGCAGCAGCGGCAGCAGCCCCGCCGTGTCCCGCGGAGGCTTCGTGTTGACGGCGCACAGCGAGGCAGAGCTGCTGAAGGGGAAGAGGAAAGGAGGATTGTTCCGGAGGTCCATCCTGTCCGGCCTCAAGCTCAGGAAGTCCGAGTCCAGGAGCTCTCTGGCGTCGCAGAGGTCCAAACAGAGCTCGTTTCGGAGCGAGGCTGGGATGAGCACCGTCTCCTCCGCTGCATCGGACATCAACTCCACCATCAGGTAACCTGAGTCAGCAATTAAAACCACTACATACCTGGAATTACAGATGGCATTTTATTCAGAGTAAAAATGCATTTATTAGGAATGGGTGGTGACCAGTTCCAGAGGCAAATGTTCTTTAGAATTTAAAGATTATTAATTTTTGGGAATGTGTTCTGACATTATTTTGCCATTACAGTTATACTACTTGAAAATGGTCTCAAAATAACATGATCATTTATCGCAGTAACTTTTGGGACGATTTATCTCCGAGCAAAATTTGTTATTGTGACACAGACGGAGAAGTTTAGGCTTGATGAAGCACCTGGTGTTGATATGTGGTTGTTGGGGGCCCAAATGAAAACCTGCTCAGGGCCCCAGAAAGCTTTGGGCCGGCCCTGTGTGGACGAGCGTATTTGTTTTCCCAAATGAGAAATGGCTTTAAAATAAGAACAAAAACAGTTGCGACCTTTGCCCTCCCCAGCCTCGGAGACGCAGACGCAGAGTTGGCTGTTGCGGACGACGACGTCGACGCCACGGCGACGGAGACGTACTGCGGAGAGTGGAAGAACGACAAGCGGACGGGATTCGGCGTGAGTCGGCGCTCCGACGGGCTGCAGTACGAGGGCGAGTGGCTGAGCAACAAGCGGCACGGCTACGGCTGCACCACCTTCCCCGACGGCACCAAGGAGGAAGGGAAGTACAAGCAGAACATCCTGGTCAGCGGCAAGCGAAAGAACCTGATCCCGCTCCGCGCCAGCAAAATCCGGGAGAAGGTGGACCGAGCCGTGGAGGGAGCCCAGAAGGCGGCGGACATCGCCCGGCAGAAGGCCGAGATCGCTCTGTCCAGGTAGGAAGTCCGACTGGTTCTGGTTTGGCTGAAGAAATCTCAAAGGAAAATCCTCAGAAAATGATTTTACTTTAAAGCTTTTACCGTAAAATAAGGACGACCGGACCAAAGCCTCCTGTTCAGGTCCGATGCTCTTCACTAGAGGAACACCACAAGCATCTAGAAATGCTTCTAACTTTCAGATCAAATAACTTCATTGTCTCCCAAGGGGCAATTTACTTTGCAAATAAATACAAACCATGAGAAAACCACCAATAAAAATACACCACAACATCCACATAGCACATGGTATAATTATATAGCACCACAGTTTGTTGAACTTCAACCTAAATTTGTTTTTGTGCAGATAAATTGATCCTTGATGATGCCATCTCTTTGTGACATGTTGTTTACATTTGTTTGATTCTGAAATATAAAATGCAGTTCTAAATTTGTCAGCTTGGTTGTCTGTCATAAAGCTGCAGTAAATAACTCTTATAAAAATACGTTTTTAAATATTTGTTAAAACTGTCACCATGTTGTGACAGAATAAAATGAGATGGATGATCTGTGAAGAGATCGATCTCCTCCATCTCCTTCCTCCCAATGCCGCCTGAAGAACCAACCAGAGCCAGGAGGAGGGCCTTAGCGCCATCAGTCAAGTTTGTAAACGCGCTGCTAAATGTGCTACTGGCAGAGAGACATTACAGGAAAACAATTTATCTGCCATTATCTGTGGCCATGCTAACTAGCCTTAGCATACCTTAGGGACTGGTGCTTTGTCATGTTTGCAGTCGAAGTTTCTGATTACAGAGAAAAGTTGCAAGATTTGTTACAAATCACCTCTTTGAAAAAGTCACTAGAGGATCTCAAAAGTTGCTAAATACTGCAACAAAGTCTCTCAGTTGGCAGCAGTGCTTCTCTTTCTTAACCCCCTCTGCCAAGACGCAGAGGTAAGCTTGGCAATACCCCTTTGTCTCTTGACCACGCCCCTCTGTCTATTGGCCACACCCATCTGTCTCTTGACCACGCCCATTTGCCACTTTGTCACGCCCCTTTGTCTATTGACCACGTCCCGTTGTCTCTTGACCACACCCATTTGTATTTTGATCACGCCCCTGTCTATTAACCCCGCCCCTCTGTATATCGACCACGCCCCTCTGACTCTAGGCCACGCCCCATGTCTATTGATCACGCCCCTATGTCTCCTGACCACGCCCCTTTGTATCTTGGCCACGCCCGTTTCCCCAGTAATTTAAATAAAGAAAAAGCATGGAATCTTTTTGCATAGTGTACTTTTTGTAGAAGTTCTTGCCCTAAAGCCAAACTGAAATAAAATGACTCAAAAAGTTCAAAGCTGCTATTTCTTCAAGTATTTTCTCATTAATAAGTCGAAGCTATATTTTTATTGCCATCTATTTTGATTATATTACCGAATAAATGAAAAATCTAAAGCTGCCATGTGCGCATTGTTAATCAGCAGAGCTGTAACGGTCTGTGAATATTTGTTACAGCCGTTTCGGTTGAGGATGCTGTGTACCCTTTTAAATCTGAGCACATGCAGAAATGATTATGTGCACAACACAATTTTCTGCAGCACAACTTTAAAAAAAAAACACCCACAAAAGACTGAACACACTCCCAGCTTTTACTAAAACCTGCTCTTTGGGAACATGAAGGTTTCTCATGCAGCTGCAGAGACGTCAGGGAAGGAAATGTGGAAATGTGTCAGTAGTCTTATAAAAAAACAAAAGCAAGTGATTTTATGAATCAGATTATTCTTTAATGTTTTAAAAAAGCTCCTTACGACCCAATCTTTGAAGTTTTTTCTCTTAGCGAGATATTAACAGTGAATTTCAATTGAAGATACACTGTGAACTTTAATATTTGAACTTCTAATAACTTCATTTGTCACAAATCTCTACAAATACACCATTATAATGAAACAAAACCATTTAAAACATACAGATGGGAAGATATAATGCAGAAACATTCACAACTGCAAATGTTGCAACATTTCAATGCGAAAAGTGAGACCATCAATTTTACAGTTGGAATGATTAATTGGATTAATCGTGATAAGTCCATTAGTGAAATAATCAACTAAATTAGTAGTCGATTAATTGTTTGCTGTCCATTTACTGAAAAAACAACACAGTAAGAGCAGAAATTAAGCCAAAACTGTACAAAATATATTCAAATTTTGCATTTAAAATTAAAAAAACGTCTTTATCAGCAAATATATTCTACCCAGAACTCTTCAGGTGGCAGTTTTAACTTGATCCAGTTCAAATTCTGTAAAAATAAATGTAAAAATATCTCCTCTTAAGGAGCCTCTGCTTCAAGTTATTAATCAATTTATACTAAAATTAATCAACACATCGACCCTGCACTGTATTCATGCTAAGTCAGGTGGTTGACATGTTTATTTTCTCATTTAAAACATGAATATAATTGTTTATTTTCATGACTTAATACATTTCTAATATTGTATTATTGTATTTTAATCCAACTAATCAATTAATTGTCACTATAATCCTTTTTACTTTCATTCTGTCCTCCATGTTTACCTTGAACACTCACTCGTTAGCGATGCTAAGCTAACTGCAGCGTCCTGATTGAGAGGAAACTGTCCTGGATCATGTTTCTTCCATTTCGTTTTATATTTTGAATCGGTGACAGAATAAGATCAGGCTCGGGGTTAAACTGTGTCCAGAGGTTAAGGAGGGTTGAGGCGGCCCAGGAAACTGGAGCCTGTTCCCATTTAGCTAAACGCTGGACACATACGGGGTTAATGGTTCTGTCCTGACCTGCTTCACAGCGGCTAACAGCTTCAGGCTGAGATATGAGGTTCAACTTTTAGGACTTAGAGGAGGAATTAATTTACTGTCCCAGAACGTAAAGATAAAGATTCACATTAATATTGAAGCCTGGTGGCATCGAAGGCATTCAGATTGTGGTTGAGGTCAGGCTGTGATACAGAAACTTTGTTAGTGACTTGGTTTTAAAGTGTAACCAGGGCTTGACGATATGGATGAAACACATATCACAATATAAGCATTTCATATCGGTCAATATTGATAATTAGAGATTCAATTTTTGTTTAAATAATCTGAAATCCTGCCAAACTGGTGGCTGTGGCCTTTTCTCTTCTGTCTACGGTTTTCTTTCCGCTGTTGTTTTTTTAGTTTTAAGCAGTTGTGAGGCAGATTTTGGAAACTTTAAACCGCTGCTACAGGTTACTAAACAGGTTGTTGCTAGGCAACCAAAGAGTAGTGAGTTAGTTTATGCCATAGTTCCTTATATAAAGCCTTTCCTTTGTCTACATCCCCCAGAATGCCGTGCGGTTTTGGATCAGAGTTCAGTGACTATTTAAATATTCAGACATGTTATATATTGATATTGATCATGTGTCTATTGCAATATGTATTGATATTGATGTATTGTCCAGCTCTAATCGTAACCAGAGAGACTGATTAGATGTGAACAAGATCTTCTCAACAAGTACTTTGTTACTGCACTTAAGTACATTTTTAATGTATTTGTACTTTTCTGGAGTAGATTGTTTCTTGTGTACTTTTGACTTTTACTTCACTACATTTTACATAAAGACAAAACTAACTTAATCCTGAATATTGATGGAAAAGTAGTAGTTTCAGTAGCAGATTATTTCACTTATAACAAGTTTTTTTTTCATGTTTTCAGTGAAATAGTCTGAATAATGAAACAAGAACATTTTAATTTTTCAAATTATTTACTTAAAACAAGCTTATATATCGTGGTGAGAAGTTGCTTATCAGTGTGCCAAGATATTTGGACTACAAATTAGACCAAAAGTACTTGATAAGATTTTGTGTTTTTGCAGTGTGTGAAGATGAAATGAATGAGTTCTGATCACTTTTTTTTTTAAAGATTTTTTATGTATGATTCAATTTAACAATAATTAATTTGTCCCAAAAGGGAAATTAAATGTTGTCATCTAATAATCTTCAAAGAATCACTTTGGATAGTGATGATGTGGGCAGGAAGAATCTCCAGTAGCAGTCAGTGTTGCAGTGAATCAGAAGAGGCCTCTGACAATCGGTTGCTAGCAAGCATGCTAATCTGTCACATTTGCTTTTGCTGCTCCTCTTTAAGTCTCTACCAGTTATGATTGATATGAAGTGAGCTTCAACTCGTCTGGGATTTGGGGGTCGTAGTTCAGGAGTTATTTTCAGGTGGCACCAGATGTGAAACACCTTGTTGTCATGGATACACACCACGTTAGCTGTCCGAAAGTGGAAAAGTAAGAGCAGAGATTACAGCTGCACAGCGTCCAAAACCAGAGGGAGAAAACATAAGAGCTTTATGCTGCCACTATGAGCGGCGCTATTCCAGAAAAGATCAGAATGAAGAGAAAAAAAATTTAAAAAACAAATCAAATCAGTCACTTTCTATAGCAACTATGTTTCTGTTTTGTCTTATAAAAGGTTGAATCGTTCAGCTTTGTGTCTTTCTCACAGATTTTACATTTTCACATTCATGCGCATTGCCGTTAATCGTGTTGAACCTCAGTTTCTGACTGCTGAGGGAGACATTGCTCTGATATTATGAGGACAGGGTCATGAGAAAGAAGAAGAAGAAGAAGAAAAAAGCCTTGACACATTTCTGGGGACAGACAGTGTCCTTGTTTAAAGTAGGATGTCACTTTGTTTCCAGTTTCAAGCCCATAAACTCAAACCTAGAAAGTTTGTGAAGTTGGAGATGGAAACAGAGGACAATGAGACATTTTATGTCCTCGCTTGACCTGTGAGGCAAGCTGGGCCACATTCACTCACCGGCCACTTTATTAGGTACAGTTGCACAGCCTACCTGAGTATTCTGGCTGATCGTTTCCATCCTTTAATGGCTACATTACCCATGTGCAACTGGCTGATAGAGACTTTTTCCACACTTAAATCTTTCAGCTCTGGTCTATTTAAAGTGGAACTGTGATCATTTGAATTCCTCCTCATTGTGGCTCCACAGGCTCCTCTTTTCCTCCCGTTCTGAGGTGTGTCTGAATTTTACTCCTCCTCATTTTCAAACTACAGTGATCCTGATATGACGTCATACCAAAGCGTGGTGCTGGAAAAGATTGAAAACAATCCTTCTAAAACCTTGAAAAGTGCTTGAATTTGACTGTAGTGTACAAACTCGGGTTCCTGATGTGAAGAATGATGGAGCAGATCAGACTCTGTCCCTCCAGAATAACCCTGCTCTGCATACACTTTTAGCCTGGCCTGGCTCTCTGCTCTCTCACACACACACATCAACAGAAACATCTAACCCAGATTCCTGCAGCGCCGTACAGTTTCAGCATGAGTGTCCCAGAACAGAGCAGCGGGGTATTTCCTTGAGGAACTCCAGGAGAAACCCTGAGAGGTGAAACAGTCACAGGATAATTGCTGCAATTCTCTTTCTCGGAGCAAAGTGAAAGCACTTAGGAAAATTGGTTCAAGGAGGATCTGGCTTACTTCCTAGAGATGGTGCGTGTTTCTAGCGTTGCCAGTTTTTGGGATGTGTCTGCAACCTGAGCCGGGAGGTCGGAGGTGAAGTCAGGACCTGGTGGGATTGAATCTGCCGTCCGCGTGTCTGATGTTGCAGTAAATCCGGGATTTATTTGCGCGCTCGCTGGCTGATGTGCCCTCATTAGTGGAGTCACATGTGCTGATGTAGGCGATGTGTCACTAGGCTACCTGTGATCAGTGAAAACCAGATAAACACACCAGTGACTCACTGTGCTTTGTGGTCGGAGCCTCTCGCTGCAATTCTGTGACCTCGTTTCATCAGCTCGCCTGAAGCCCAACACACACACACACACACACACACACACACACACACACACACACACACACACACACACACACACACACACACACGCACAGAGTCTCTGCTATATTCACTCTGTTTGCATCCCATAACAGGACATTGCTTTAATAAACATACATTTCCTGAAATATAACTTCAGCTAAAAAGTGGGCAGGGTTGCTAGATTTGACTGTTTCCAACCCAAAAACAATGTAAATACAGATACAAGCCCAACTCCAAAAAAACGAACACAAATCTTAAATTCTAATACAACCCATGACATTTTTGGTTGTTCTTTGTAACAGTTGTAATATTCTGTCTAGAACCAGATCCCACCAGGGCTGCAAAAAGAACTTGACTCTTTGAACCCAATCAAACCTGAATTTTTTGTGTTGATATATCCATTTAATTCATGCTGCTGCCCTGGTGACACTTGATTAACCAGTGACTAATCATTGATGTCATTTTGGAGAGATTTCAAAATTAATTGAAGTAACAAGTGCGATAACACAGCATTTTATTAAAACATTTGTACTTTTCTGCCACACAATGGCAACTATTTTATAAGAATTTTTCTCTGAAACTTTTCTAGAAACCTGTCAAATTAATTAAATATGGTAATTAAATATGGTAATTAAATAATATCAAATTAAATATGGTAATATGAATTACAACAGCACTTCATTTCTCTTTGGAATCAACAAAGATCTTTTGAATTTGTAGATGGTTTTTCCAGTAAAATGTGTTCAAAAGCAGACAAAATCTGGCAACACAGGAAGCAGACCGGTGTCTCAACTGCTTCCAAACACAGCAGGAGAGTTTTGGTGAAAAAAACAAAACACCCGGGTTTTTTTTTTAGCAATAACTTAATGTTTATCTTGGAATATGAGCTGTTTCAAAAACCTGCAGAATGCTAAGTACCTCCGCACCGTCACCTAGCAACCCCAGCGGAACTCCACCCGTTACCTAGCAACCTAGTCTGAGTTCCAGAACATTTGGTCAGCTGGTTTTACAGCTAAATGCACTTTACAGTGCGCTGTACGTTTGTATAATGGTGCAATTGTTTGTAGCTAAAATCATGTGAGTGTAAACATTGAGTTGGGGGGCGTGGCCAGCAGCAGAATATTTGGATTTAAAGTGACAGAGACCCTAAAACAGTTCATTCTGAACAGAGTTCTGAACTGGGCAGATTAAAATCTCATTATCCAAGAAGGATTTTTGTGAGAAAAATGAAATGAACGTGTTTTGTATAGGCCATAAACCTATCCTAACATGTTCAAGGAAGAATAATAGGCCACCTTTAAGATAATCTTCATAGTAGAAATCAACTGGTTTGCTTGTACGCCTCCCAGAAAAGAGAGCATATCAGCCGGGTGTGTCAACAGATTTACGTCCCCACAACTTGACTGAACGCACGAATGATTAGCGGTGATGCAAACCGGAAGGCTCAGTGAGATATGAATCATCCTCCTCATCATCAGCTGCTTCAGAGCGATGGCAGAGATGATGGAGGAGCTTAGAGCGTGAGGCTGGGATTAAACTCTCTCCTCAGCTCGCTGCGCTCTCTCTTCTGTCCCGTCTTTGTTTTGTCTCTCAGCCTTTGTTTTTCTCGCTCGACTCTCTTGGCATCGATCTCCCTGCTTGTTCATTCAGTGCTAATCCGTGCCCCACTGATCTATTTTAGAAATGTCTTGAGATTCAGAGAAAACAATCTCACATTTAGCAGGAAAACTGAAGTGTATGGAAGACCAGAAGGGCCATTAATCAATAAAGAAAAAAAATGCATAAATGCAAACAAACCTGTGAATCTTCATATCTAATTTGAAAACGTTAAAGCAATTCACAATAAGCAGCATTGTATAAAAGTTTCACAAACAATTAAACAAAAAGCATTGTAACTATGCCTGAACAAATATTTTTTAAATGTCTTTTTGGGACTATATTATTTTCTTGGAAGTCAGCAGGACATTTCAAGTAACATTTCATTGTATTTTTTCCTGCAGACCATCAGAAGTTAGGATTTAATGTAGGACTGAAGCAATCAATCATATTGATTATTTATATAATTGTCAAATAATTTAGTATTCAACTAACTGGACACAAAAAGTGACATTTGCTAAAAAATGACACTCAGAGCAGTACTTTATGTAAAATTCATATACTTTGCATTTAGGATAAAATATGTTTTTAAATACCAGAACTCCTCAGGTGGTGGTTGTAGCTTCACCTGGTTGAAAATCTGTGAAAGACAAATCACCTTTTAAGCATCAGTTAATCCAAAAATATTAACATATCAGCTGTACACTGAATTGAAATGAAGTTGAGGAAAAAGGGCTGAGCTTGTGAGAATTATTTTATCTGCAGATTCATTCTGTCCTACAGATCAAAACAAGCGTACAATAAAGGAATGCTATGATGTTGCATTTTAGGCAATAAACAGTTTTTTTATTTTAAAAAGGGATTGAATCATTTGTTTATTTGCTTATTTCAATGTATTTCTAGGCTTCAATGAAAAATCTGCAGCATGTGTTGGTTTTTTAAATGTCTTCCAGTTACAGTTACATGTTTATTATAATTTACAGTTATTGGTCTTTGTGAATGTGTTCTTGCATTGTTGTGCTGTTACTGTTATATTAATGGTTTCAAAACAACATTATCGTTTATCGCAATAATGTCTGGGACAATTTATTGTCCAGTAAAATTCAAGTACTGAATTGTGTGAGTGAAAACTCCACAGACAAAAACATTTTCAAAGAAATAGGCCACCATGAGGAGTATGGAGTGTAAACTCACTCTAAAATCTCATTAAAACTGACAGAATTAGACAAATAAAAGTCATGACAAAATGAAATTAACTATAATAAAAAAAAACCTCAGAACTATTATAACCTTTGTTCTCCTCATTAAGCAGCAAACTGAGTCTCCGAAATGTCTGTTGTATTAAAGAAAACTCCGTCATGATGTAGACATAACGGCTTGTCCTCGTCCTCCCCCTGATTTTGCCCTAATGCAGAGGTTGACAGCCTGCTGCACAGCGCTGTAATTACGCTGTCTCACAATTAGGCAGGCAGTGATTCATTCAAGTTAAACACCTTTTAGCTCCCACTGCTTTCCCTGCTCTGCATCTTCTCTCCTCCCATTCTCTTCATCACCTCTTCTCTTTTCCTCCTGCTCTCCATCTGTAGATATGTTTTCTTTTCTTTCTTTGGCTTTTGGACACGACGCGATATTGTGAAATCAACATGTTGTGTTTCACAAGCAGAAACATGTGTGCCGATGGTGTGCCATTTGTAAAGTTACAGAGTGACAATTTAACAGCAATAATTCAATTAGCAAGCTAAATATTACACAAGTGAAAAAAATTGATTATTTTTCAACATTTTTATATTCATTCATTAATAAATATCACTGTTTTAAACAAAAATATTGAATTAGGAATATAAACATCTAGTTTACAAACTAAACATTTAGTTCCAAATTATCATTAACTTTAAACTAAATAAATATTTAGTTTACAAGCTAAAGAAATTAGTTCCAAACTAAACATTTTATTTTGCAAGCTGGCTTGCTAATTAAACATTCTTTAAATATTATAAAGCTAAATATTTACTGAGCAAAGTAAATATTTAGTTTACAAAATAAATATTTTGTATATTTAACTAGAAAACTGAAAATTTAGTTTGAACCTAAATATATAGCTGGTAGACTAAATGTTTGGTTTCAATGCTTATTATTTAGTCTGCTCATATTTACTAAATATTTAATTAATTGCCAGCTAAATATTCAATCTAAAGCTAAATATTTAATATTTCACATGGTAAATATTTGTGATATTTATTGATGAAGTTAAAAAATAGAGAAAATATGACTTTGAAAAAAGAAATTACATTGAATTTTTTTTTCTCTTATGTCTGGCTAAATAACCCAAATATTTGGTGCTAATTCATGGTTGGATGCAAAGCGTTCTGTTCTTTATCATTTCTGTTTAAAACAAAAAGGAACCGTGTTCAGGTCCTTTAAGTCTCAGCGTCCAGCAGCCGACAGGCTCTGATGCTCGGCGGTTTGGGTCTGGCACAGACAGGAAGGAAATCAATAGCCATCGACATGCAACACTGCGTCAGTGCTGCTTCTGCCCAGAGAGAGGAAGGGAAAGCAATGCATGGATGAGCGGAGAGAAACGGAGAGAATGAAGCTGCCATAGAGACGAAAGGTGTGCTTGATGTAATCAGAGAATAACCTGAGGCGGGGACAGAAAGGCAGGTGATAAAAAACAATCAGAACCTTATAAAGATGCTGCAGCGCCGCCATTAAAACACATCAAACTCAGTGAGAGGAATTATTTCTTTATATTAAAGTCAACTTAAGATTTCTCCAGTTTCACCATCATATTTCAGCTCTGTAGTAAAAACAATTCTACTCTTTAGCTCAACTATTGTGATAAAATGATAATTATCACCTGAAATAAACAATAAAACCCAGAAACAGATGAGGTCTGTTCTGTTGGAGCAAAAGAAAACTGTGATTATTGGTTCATATGAGGATACGCCTGTCACAATTAGCAATAAATCAATTAATCGCATTATAAATTAAAGCAAGCGTAATAATTTCCATTTGCATGATTTATTGTTTTTCTCTTTTCTCTCTCTTTCTACCAAAACCTGGACGATAAAAGTCTTCAGTCTAGTGATTTGGTCTCATGTAGTTTGTTTTTATAAAAGGACAATTTTGTTTATAAAGATATTATTTTATATGTTGTTTTATTTATTTTGGATATTTCAAATGTTTTCCAGTTCACCATTGACTATGACCAGTTTTAATAAAAATACACAGAGGACCTGTGATGCTGTGGGTCTGTGAGCCTTTGATTTTAAATAAAACTTGTTTATCCAGAAAGTTCTTTGTTTTTCCTGTGATGTCATAATATTTCTGCTGTTGTATTTATTGTTTTCTGCGCTTCAGGACGGCTCATGCTCAGGGCAAAGCAGAGGCGGCGGTAGGAGCCGCGCAGAAAGCCCACGAGGAGAGCCGGATGGCGAGGGTCACCGCCAAGCAGTTCTCCCCGTCCTTCCAGCACCCTGGAAACGGTGGGCTCCCAACACACACCAGAACCAGAAACGGTTCCCACCCAACCACAAAGCTGCACCCTCATGTGCAGAGTGACTTGAAAAAGCTCAGATCTATTTTCAACCTCATACACTGCAAAAACACACAATCTTACCAATTAATTTTGGTTTATTTTCTACTGTAAATATCTTGGTTCACTTGAAATAAGGCAAACTTGCAAATGACTTTTCAGGAAGATATGGACCCATTGTATGTTAATTTTTACATCCAGATCAGTATTTCTTAACCAGGGTTCAACAGAACCCCAGGGGTTCGGTGAGTCGGTCTCAGGGGTTCGGCGGAGCCTCTGGAGGTAAAGACACACTTGTGTAAAGTCGTGATGACGCCCCGCTTTGCCGTCACTTGCTACAGAGGATCAGGTTACATTGCTTAGCCAATCAGAGGATCACGTTACATTGCTTAGCCAATCAGAGGATCAGGTTACGTTGCTTAGCCAATCAGAGGATCACGTTATGTTGCTTAGCCAATCAGAGGATCACGTTACATTGCTTAGCCAATCAGAGGATCACGT
>CAEGAF010058070.1:0-13557 GCA_903067075.1 Micropoecilia bifurca | reverse complement strand
TATATAAATCCCTATAAAGGGGATAGCAGAAGCTACAGTATCTCTTAGCTTTGTCTTCAGCTCAAAAACACTTTCTTGTTGAAACATTTTTGTTCAACTTTCTCTCCAGATATAACCAAAAATGTGACTGAACATCAATATGTGACCATTTCATGACAGAAATAAAAAGAGCTGAATGACTAATAGGGTACATCATGGCATAAACATGCGTGGAAATAACCATTTCTACTTACAAAAGCTTTTGATTGCATATGTACCTGCCACAAGGCAGAAAATAAAAATGATTAAACATCTAATTGCAAAAAAAGAAAGTTAAACACTTCAGATCAGTCATTAAAGGTTAACATGTCTTCCAGTTGAGTATGTACTCTAGTTTGAGGACATCATTGTGTGAAGATTGCTGGGCAGCAGGCTCTTCAGGGGTCGCCATAAATCTTGGACACTTTCACCACTTCCTTTTAAATTCACACTTAGCGTCTCTGCTGGGAGAACTCTGCAGATTTCTCTGCACCACTGAGTTATGGACCTGTCTCTCTTAAAACAAGGGGGAAAAATACAGTATGTGTAGAGAAACTTTGTCATATAAGCCTAAAAACACTTGGAACGCTCCAGAACCTCAGATCGTCCATAAATACTTTGCTTCATCAGGCTGTTTTATCTGGACAAATCATATCCAACGTTTTGCGTTATAACGTCAGTAAAAATGACTAATTCATTAAGGTTTTCTCAAGCTTCAAGCTTCCAAGCCTCATTCTAACACCTGCCAAAGGAAAAGCAACTAGTATAAGGGGAAAAAAACAACCTTTAAACTATTTACAAAATTGACACTTGAACACATAGCATTGGATTTTATAATATAACACTTTACATAAAATCTGCTCTCGAGCTTCGATTAATGAGCACCTTCTGGGCAGAAAAGCCCTGGATAATGTTATCGTTTGGCGTCTGAGAAAAAAAACACACACAAAAAAAAGCACAAGCCTCGCTATAGTCTGTCATTATGGCGGCAGCACAGCAAAGTGCCAGACAGATGTCACTGCGAATGAGATGAGCACAGATGAGCTGGTTGAGGAGGTGACGTGAATGAAAGTTGAAGAGACGTGAGTCACTTTGTAGACTTTGTTTGCTCACCGTTCTGTCTCATGCTGCTGGTGGAGCTTCGACTCGCTCCTGTACCAAACAGGGAGCTGTCAGCGATATTATCATTGGTTGGTGGGGGTTGTAAATACAGCGTCTGAGTAGATGAGCCTCAGAGAACAAAGCACACGGCAGTAAAAATACACAATAGATGATTGTTCGTGAGCCGAGTGTGTCAGTGTCTGTAGTGCGGACAGGCAGTGTAATGACTGCACTGCAGTCTCCTGTATAAACATCTGCAAATGAAACCACAAGTATCAGAGTGCTAAAAGAAACAAAACCATACTGTTTACACCAATATAACACCCACATCATAAAAAAGTACAGACTGCTTGGTAGCTTAAAAGCAAAGTATCACCAAAAATAAAAATAAAAAGTAAAGGGGTGTCGTATTTTCATTGTTATGTTTCTGTAAAACCACTTTTGTTCCTCTAATCTCCTTCAAGATACACTGTGCGTATCGCCTCTCTGAGGAATACAAAGCATACCAAGCGTACGGTGTCATAAAGTGAAATCGGAAACATAACATAGTCTGACATTCTGTAAAGATTTATGCTGGCTCACTGCGCTGAGGTTTTGCACCCATTTGGTTGAACACAGACCACAGCTGAAACAATTCAGAGCGGTCCAAAACCCTCGCTTCGTCATCAGCCCACAAATCCCAAGAAACGCAGGATATGGAGTGTTGTTTCTGAACAAATGGAAAAAGCAGTGCAGAGCCACGGATAGAATAGCAATCTTTGCTTTGTTTCACAGATTCTGTGGATGGACCCCTGGCTCTGTCTGACCAACATTCACTCTCTGCTTGCGGTTGGACCGAACCTGATGAAGCAGATTATTTGACATACAGGCACTGATCCCATCTATCCTCTTACCCTGTTTGTTTTTTTGTGTGTGTTTTGTTTTGTTTTTGGTAATACATTGAATTGATTGCAGTTTTAGCCAGCAACCATGACTTCCACATCATCTGTAAAAACACTTGGGGTTAAACCAAAGCACCCAAAGCACTAGCATGGATTGCGGTTGTTGCAAGCAATGTTTTTGTGTCCTCCAAACAATACAAACTGACCGAAGCTTTGTCTTATGGTCATACTACTGAAGGGGGCCCCATTCCATTCAGCAACGGTGTGGTGCAGATCAGCTGCATAGACTACATTTTCAATACAAAAACAGACTAAATAATGTCTAAAAGTGCACAGAACCATGCGATTGGCTCGTTCACTTCTTTGTATTATCAAGCAGTTGAACAGGTGTACCCAAGAAGAGCGCTCACACATGTTCCCGCTTTTTATTTTGTCAATCATAGAATTGATCATTCAGACAATGCATGTGTTTGGGAGTTGGAGGAAAAGTGTTTACCGGACATTTAGATGACTTTACAGAGTGAGGTAGAAATGTGGCGGCTGACTTTTTCACACATTTTGCAACATAAATTTTGCCTGTTCAGCAAGAACAAAAAGATGAATTTGGTACAAAAATAAAAAAATCTGATATTTAATGGAAGCTATATACAATAGTTAAAATGTAAGCAGGTTAAACCTGAAAAAAGAGGCTTTTATTAACAAAATGACAGTGTGTCGACTGGAGGTTTATTTCCCAATGAAAGAAACTTACTTTCAGATCAAACCGAGAGGGAGGCTTAATGAAAATATAACTGTATATACTGTGTATATGGGAGCTTATACAGATACAGCCAAGAAGATATGAGTTCATCCAGCTCTGGTTCTGGATTGTTTTTAATTTATTCAGCCGCGAGAACAAGACAATTCCCAGCTGGGGACTGTGCAACATCTGTAGTCAGGCATTATTGAATGACTCTATATATTACACTGACAAATTGAATGTCACCGATGAGTTATGGCAAAAGGACTGTGAGAGAGCGGCTGCCACAGTAAGGTGCAGATACGAGCATCTCCTAATGCAGTGATGCATGAGTGGGATAACAGAGACATGTTTGACCTGACAGACGGTTTCAGTGGGTGGGCCATCGTTCAGGGGATATTTGTTTGTTTGTTTTTTGCAGTTTCTGGATTTTATGTTTTTGATTATCTTCTTGTTCTCCTTCTATTTCTTTCTCTCTTTTTTTAGTTATGTTCTGGTTTTTGTTAGCATTATCTTAAGTTTCATTCCTCTTAGAGTCAGATTATAGAACTGGAACACACAGGTTGCTCACACTCACAGTTTTGGAAGGAGTTTCCAAATAGCTAAACTGCACAAGCATCTGGACTGGACAGTTGTATTTGCTTTCACGTGGAATAACCCATTACTTACGGTTGCCAAGGAGAGATCAATTATAAAGCTTTATCTCCAGCAAAGTAATAGTTTATTTACTTCACATTTCACAAAACACGATCAGGGGTTACTGTGGCTGCCACTTACTCCAGCATCATTTCTCTCTGACATGATGCTAACTGACTGTACTGTTCATCCATTGTTATTCTCTTTTGTTCTTCTGTAATATTTAGGATCGGATAGCGGGGGCAGCATCTTAAGTAGGGAGGCCCAGGCTTCCCTCTCCCCAGTCAGTTGGGCCAGCTGCTCTGGGGGAATCCCAAGGTCTTCCCAGTTGAGAAACACAGTCCCTCAATTGTCCTGGATCCTCCACTGGGTCTCTGTGTCTGGTGTGACGTGCCCAGAACTTAAAAGAGCTTGTGACTGTAGATGAGGTAGGAACTTAGATCGAGCGATAAATTGGGAGCTTTGCCTTTTGGCTCAGTTCTCTCTTCCCTATGACAAACCCGTACAGCTCTTATATCACGGCATTAAAAAAATTAAGCAGGGAAATTTTTGTGAGTAAGCACATTTCAGACTGTTGGACCAAGCTGTAAGTTGATCTTCAAATTATTGAATAGAAAAAAGAAAATAACACAACCAATGAAATATAATCAGCTTGTCCTTTGTCTAATAAATTATACATTTATCTTTTGATGTCAGGGTGCTGTCCTGCAAGTTTTGTAGTGTGGGAGTAGACGAGGACTACAATTTGGATTTTTTCTTTTTAAGCTATGGATTAAAAATAGGTACACCTCATAAAACATTAGAGCTGAACGGGCTGTAGCTTGCTGCTTAATAATAATCCTGTTACACTACCAGCATAGCCTTTCCCCAGACAGTTAAACACTGACATACCTTCACACACTACGAGCAGATATTTTGATTTGCCAAACGACCATGCAGTGCAGTCTGTGCTTGTGCAATAGCCGAACTTACATGGTGGCTTTACCCCTCAACACTGTTTGACAGGAATCTTTCAATGCATTTGTAAACTATGTAAACACAGAAACCTGTGGTTGGGTAGAAGTCTGTCTGAATCCAATCTCTCCTCACAGTGAGGTTTCGGCGTACAGTATTTAGAGCTGCAAAAGAGAAACAACCCAAGCTCCGTCGGACTAAACGTGCGAGAACATAATAAACATTCACAAGACAGTGTGCTGAGAATAGTTCTGGGTTCGCCCAACACCTTCATCCCCCCCCCCCCCTCCCCGCCTCCTCCACTGGCCGTTTAGCAACTAAAAAAACCACACACAAAAAACGCGGCAGTCATATGGTTTCACTTTGAGGATTATTCTTTCCTTCATGCGAAGCTCAGGTTTCCACTTCCAAAGGTGTGGTCTTCTATTTGGGTCGCAACAGAACTAAGAAGAGAGGAATTCCCTGTGCGTCCACAAGAGAGAGAGAGACAGAGAGAGAGAGAGAGAGAGAGACAGAGAGGGAGAGAGAGAGAGACAGATAGAGAGAGAGAGAGACAGAGAGGGAGAGAGAGAGAGAGGACTTTAATGAGGCGGTCACTGCTTCACTTTGGGAAGGCGAGGGGCGGTTGAGCCCAGGGCTCTGCGAAAAATATTCACGCCTCTTGAGCTTCTTCACGTGACGCAACATCGCAACCACAAACATTCATGCGTCCAACTGGGATTTTTGTGGTAGACCAATGCCAAGCAGTGCATAATTGGAAAGCCAAAGAAAAACAATGCAGCCAAGAAAAAGTGCGTTTTTAACATTAGTGATGATGAAAATAAAATCTGTTGATATCTTCACCTGTATAGCACTGGTGTGTATTATAAAGATACAAAGTTGGTCAGAGTTGTGGAAGGGAAAAAGAACTTTACACCTTAAAGCATAAATATGTCCCCAAATATGCACCATAGATAGGAATGCTTTAAATCAGAGCATGTGTGTGTGTGTGTGTGTGTTGGAATGGACCAATGAAGATTCAGACCGAAATCTAACAGAGAATCCATGGAAAGACTGGGAAATTGATGTTTACAGATGCTTTCCATTCATTCTGGTTGAGCTGGAGTTATTTTTGTAAATAGAGTGAACAGAAAGTTCCACCTCTCGTTGTGCAAAGCTCGCGGCTGTAATTTTAGCAAAATCTGGACGTGTCGAGTATTGATTTGGGTAAATGTTGACACATTTCTTTTGCCCCCAAACCTTTGAAAAGCATGCATAATTTTCCATCAACTTCAACAATAGTGTTGGTCTTAAAAAAAACATCCTCCCCAAAAAAATATATGAACACTTGATGAAAAATAAAATGGTTTGGCTATTTATTTTTGTGGCACTGACACAAAAGTGGGCCTGCTTTAACAAAAAAAAGCGGGTGTTAAATTAAGACAGCTGTTTTAAAAGCGGGATCGCCCACTTCTGATTCACACATTCTCAGTTCTTCATAGCATGCATACCAAATAGTGTTTCATAAATATCAAAAAATGTATTCATGGAATTGAACACAGGGAGGAAGACGGGGTCTGGCCGCAGCTCTCCCTCGTACCACAGGACATCTAGTCCTGATGAATAAAGAGGATGCTTTATGGCCTGTGGTCCTGGAGGGTTTTGGCCAGTCACACACCATAGCAATAAAGCTTTCCTCAGACAGCCAAACGGCTATTAGCAAGTAAAAGGTATTGACAAAAAAGTCCACAAAGACCAGGCAGGCTTATTAAATGGCCACATGGATGAGATTGTAACATTCTATACGTCAAAGTGCTTTGAATCTGGGCATTTGATCAGAAGTTTGCAACAAATAAGCACTCGACTGGTTACAGAGAAATGCAACATGTAGGGAGGGTGTGTAGGTGTAAGGGAGAAAAGGGAGTGACTTCATGACTTCATCTTAGAGAAACAAAAGATATTCCAGTTCCTTGTGTGTCATCATCCAATCATTACCTTCCTGGAAGCCTCTACAAACCTCTAAACTGTCAGCAGATGTTCATAATGTTTCAACCCACTGTTGAGTTTCCTGTGAGACATCTGAAAGGCCGTTCTCCTGCCTACTGAGGCATGTGGGCACCTGGATGAATGGTCAAGATAAAATTGGTTTGTTTTTTGGGCTCAAGATAACTTTTATGTACTTTTCTGATGAGACATTATCAGTAAATGTAGTTTACTGCATGTCTCAACATTTCACAACCGTGGCCTTGCATCAACCTAAATCTATTTTTACCAAATAGATTGACTAAGGTGTCACTGTTTTTCCAATATGTATTATTGGGCATGACTATTATGCATACAAGCCAACAGAACAATGCTAGTTTTCCCAATTGCAGCATGTTTTGTTTTGACTCATGACTACAATTTTGTTGTCATTTGACATTAGAGTTAGCAACACATTTTCCAGTGAGAGTTCTTTCTCATCAGAGACAGGGGTTTGATTTCTGTAACCTCCTTATGGATCACAACAGAACGTCGACGCAGCATCAAGCTTTTACCACGCAAGTAAAATTATAGATTCAGGTGAGATTTTCATGTCATTCCCTTCAATTATGATTAAAACACAAATGCACTCCTCAGACTTGTGTTTGTGTTTTCTTAAAAAAAAAATCAAGTATTGTATTTGTGTTGTCCTTAAGACATTTCTATAAATAAGTAAGTTCATAAGGTTAAATAAATAATTCTAAAAGTATTTTCGGTGTAATTTAAAATGATTGCAAGTTGTTTAGACAAACAATTCATGCTTTATATAAGTTTGTATGAAAAAATACATTATTGGTAAATTCTACTTCCTGTTCCGGTTACGTACTTCCGGTATTCCGCTTTCGCTTCGAAAACAAAGGTTCACATGCAAGAGGCAACATGGAAATGTTATCAGATGCCATCCACTCTGAATTGTCATGCAGGAACGCTGTAAGCTACATCATATTGCAGCTTATACTGTTTAGTTGGATATTATTGTTGATTTTCCTGTAATGTTATTTTAGCAAACTTGAACCACTTATATTAGGTATATATGTCTCTGCATATAGAGTGTATTTTTTTGCCATTTCAGTTTTCACCACATGTTCATAAAGACAATTAAACAGGCTGCAACTAAACTCCAGGGTCTTCATTTGTGGTTTAACTCAGTGTCACCAACAGCTACGTTGAAAACACTACAGTTTTTCTTCTACTTCACAATTCTACGTGTTGGTCTACCATATGAAATCATAATAAAATAAACTAAGGTTTGTGGTAGTACTGTGAAAAAGAACCATGTAATTAACCAATTTATTCATTTTTTTAAAAATGCATTTATATTTTTGCTATTCTCAATATTAACAAAATAACCTAGTTTCATTGAAGAAAGGTAACATGCCTTTTCCAAAAACAGTTTTCTGGAATAAATAAATAAATACGTACAACTTTAAAAACTTTTGTCCTCATTTTGATCATGTCAAGAAGGCTTCATCATGCACCAATTTTTGTGTGCAATGAGCCTCCTCAGTAAAACACATGGGGGGAAAAGTAATGTAAATAAATGTAACACTTAAGTTCTACAGAAGGTAATGTCAGGGGGTGCAGGGGGGGGGGGGGGGTAAATTACTCAAAAAGCTGAAATGAAGAATGAAGCTTTATTAACGCCACACCAGTCCATAATGACTGACTCAGGTAAAACCGTTGTTCCGTGAAATCCGAAGCCTTTTATCGTTTGCCGTGTTCTTTACTTCGCTGGATACAGAAAATTTGGGGGGAGTTTTCGGCAGCATCAGCAGCTCTCCGTTGGTGTTTGTGCCTGGGCACACACTATTTCTCATGTGTGCAGAATTTTGTGTTCTGGACTGCGGATTAGGGCCTCGGTCTCTGGCTCTCGTCAGCACATGCTGGACAGGCCGCTCTGAGGCCCTGCATTCATTCCATGTTGTTTTCATTCCCCCCACCTTTGCTAGGTGAGCAAAAAATGTTTTCTCAAGACTCTGCATTCCAGTAGAAAAAAAAAGTGCTAGGATTTACTTTTACACACATCACCTGGGTTGTGCCTGTTCATTTGATACCCAACATTTTTCAGTCATGCAGAACAGCCCTGAAGATACGAAGCTTTTTACTCCCTCAGGACTAAATGGTTTTGGCACTCTGGACGCGCAGGCAAACTGTAGGTGATGCTTTAATAAACACATTTCCTAGCCCCTCATTTATCAGGGAAATCTACAGTGCATTTATTAGCCATTAGTAGAAGAGCACTGTTGAATATAAATGAATGAGCAGGAGTTTTCTCTTGCAGACGGGCCCTGTAACTCAGGAAGTATAAAGGCCTGTAATTACCGTCACACACAGAAGGCAAGTCAACCCAAATTCCTGATCCGAGTGCAGCCCAAGTGAAAGATAGAGACATTTTCTACCACAACTTGTTAATTTATTATTTTGTTTTAGACATACCACAAAGACGTAGCACCCCTCTTTGCCCCCCCCCCCACCCTCCCACTTTAATGCATAATCAGTCAAGGTTTTGAAGCTAGCACATATACATATCGTGGTTTTACTCAAGAATAGGGAAAAGCTGTCATTATGTGTTGATGCAAACTGCCATTTGATTGGACCCAGGAGCCAACAGGAAACAATTTTGCACGCTGGGAGATATTCTGAGTCAGGCCAGCAGAGCTGCAGACACTTGAGCCGGACGTGTTGTGTCATCTCATTGCCCTGTTGACTGAATCAGAGTTGACTTCTGGCCTCAGCAAACCGCACCGCATTGCCAGGACAATCTGCCGTTAAACTTGTCCTTCTTTCTTAAACATTTCTGAGATCAGTAAATGTGGATTCAGTATGGATTCAGTGTGCATATGACGTATTTCCGTGACCCTTTTCTAATGGACACAAATGAATTAGTGAGTTTGCTTAATAACAGCATCCAAAAAGAAGAAGATGAAGTCTGTAGTGTAGCACCTTCCTCGCTTTTACTGCTGTATCTAAGACCGTCTAAAGATGGAACTCATAATATTTCAGTCTCAGTGAGTACATTTGGTACAAGATATGTATTTTGCTACAAAGAAAGATGGAAAAAACATAAAGTGGATCATTAGTGGTGGAAAACATTCATTTTTATAAGATTGACAAAACCCCATTATTGTTGTTCTGAAGGCCGTGCTGTAGTCCCTAGCCTCGCCACCAGGTGGCGCGGCCGTTTGAGGGTGATATATTTTTTTCCTTTCATAAGACATTGTTCGAGAAGCTGTACAGAGCAGCAGATGTGGTGTTTGTTAGCGGTTTCGTGGGTTTGTTCAAGTGTGCGTCCATATGAGGGAACCACACACATCAAAACCGCCGATTAAAGAACGAAACCGTCATACTGCTTCATGATTGCCTCGGGGTCATCTGGGTATCTGATCGGTACTCACTCTGCGATCGTCATTCTTATCCCGAACCCTGACGTGCCAATAGCGCCGTAACAATTGTTTTCAGTCAACAAAATACAAAACATCTATCAAAAAATGAGTACTAGAAGGTTTTAATAATGTAATAGATACATTATGCCATTAATTACTACAAAACAGACCAATACTTCCCTTTTTCTTAGAAAAAAAGCACAAAAGTGATGCATCTTAACTGTTTATTAAAGATACCATGTCTCATGGTATCTTTAACCAATTTATGGTATCTTTAATAAACGTTGAATGTTTAAACTGAAATTAAACTTCGTTCCAAACATTTTTGGACAAGGTGGTAAGACATGGTCTCTGCAGATGATCCTTGTAAATGTTGGTATTAAGACTCACATTAAAATATAATTTACCAAGTTAAAGTTCAAAAAAGCCTCTCTTGCATTGACTGGTGTCATGAGTTCAATACAATTAACAGACATGTAAACCTAAATACTTCGTTGACAATGTCAGAAAGATCTAGTTTTGTCTTTAGTGTTGCTATGTATGAAAATGAAAAAACAAGTCAAACCCACAGTGCCTTGTAAATGTTTTTACCCGCCTTTCTCACATTTTGTCATCTGTCAATCACAAATTGCAGTTTACAGCGGATCCCCATCTATTTGCACTTTGGTATTTGCAAATTTTTTCACATGTACTTTATCCTGCATCTTCACATTACTTCGGATTCTGTCACAATAGAAAATCACAATCATATACATACAATCTGTTGTCTTACTAAACAAATTATTGTCCTTCTCCTGATGAGGAGATTTTGTTTTGAAAGACAGAGCTTGATGTGTTGTGTTAGTCTTCTAGTTTTCTGTTTGCTATCTGCATCTGATGTAATTATGAGTCACAGTTTTCTTCACACACAAATCATTGCAACACAAAATAGTTAAATAGGGGTTTGGTAATCCTAAAAAAAGATCTGATAGGATCATGTTCCTTTTTAATGCATAGGGGAAGCTTTCACCACTTTCACTGTGGAAATAAAGCGGTTGTTTTTATTGGCTATTGATGCACCACAACGGAGAAATGCATGGTTTATGCAGGGCTTTACTGTTGAAGAACAGCAAAATTACAACAGCACACATGCACTCGAGCCGGGCCTTACAATTATGTCGAGATAATGTTTAAAAGCTTCTCAGATCTCCAATATAAGACTCTCAAAATGAGCCAGGGCGTGTTGTTTGACAGTAGGGGCAGACTTCAGCCAGAGTTTTGAATGACCTGCCGCTGACACAATGGACACAAGGCCACACATCCACAGATCGCACCATCAGCAAGAGGAAAGCGGAACAGGCGGTGTTGTGAAAGGCTGGCCCGGCTCAGGGCTGTCTGAGTGGCGCAAGAATCTGAGCTTCCCGTCAGCACAGCGCATCTTTCTGGTATGAGGTCATCAGCGAGAACCGGGGCGGATAGGGGCAACAGGCTTACTGAGAAACACACAGACGCACATTCCTCTGACCTAAAGATATACACGGATACACACACCTTTCATCACACAAACACACAAATCACTCGATAGCCACGACTGATGACTTTTGTTTGCGATTGGAGAATTAATGCTTTATTTATAAAACACAGTGAGTGTCTTTTCTGAAGACTGAAAAAGATTAAACTAGCTAAAGTGAATTTTCACTGGGGGCGGAGGGGTGATGATGATGATGATGATTGCCTAACATGTTGTGATTAAAGTTTTAAAGGTAACAAGATGCCAGTAGCTTTTGCTCCACATTTTGGTCATAAAAATGTTACTTTTGGGGGTGGAATTATCATCAAAAACATTCCTTGAAGGCTAGATTTATTAACTTAATGGAGTTAAATTATTTCTTACTAAATAAACTGAGGTACAATAATTGATACATGCATAATTGACAAGAAGATAAAGAAATGATACAACACTCCACTTGAACCAGTGGCCAAGTGGAGAAACTGGCATATTTTTTTGACATATGCATAGAGAACAAAAATACATGGCAGTGATGAGCATTAAGTAAATTAGACAAGCTGCTTAATTAAAAGCATACCTTTGTGTCCATTACCTACATTTTTGTGTGTGTGTTTTAAATTGTCAGCAGTCTCTCTTGGTATAAGAAAGATATTTTTGTCCTTCGCTACATGTGCTGAGATGCTGGTTTTTCAAGTTTTCAATGGAGATAAAGATGGACTTTTAAAATATATAATTTAAATGGCGGAGAAGCTGAATCACCAACTGCTCTGGTGACGACTTGATGGGGCAAGTTACCTGAATTAGAGCATTTCTGATTTAAGATCTTGGAGGTGTTAAACAAAAAAAAAGGCTTCTGGTTAAAACTCCCATAGGGTCTTGGCAGCTCTAACTCACAGGGGACCTGATGTCTCTTTTAGGCCTTCGTGGCGTCTGGACAGTTCCCAGTCAGCTTTAGAGGGTCAACCCTCAGAGACTCAGGGTTCACCACTTCACGAACCCCACAGAATCAGGGGTCAAGAGCCCAAAGGCTCGGCCACAGTCTGCACAGCTGACAGCTATGCTTTAAGATCATACTCTGCAACCTGATTTGTGAGGTTTATACAAAGAATGGGAGGAATTGTCAAACAATGCTGTTCATAGCCTGACTGTTTACCTGCATCCATCTCCTGGTACACAATTTACAACCTATTATTGTAAAACTGGAATGTTGTTAGCAATGACTCTGTGGCCTCTATGGATGGGGCCACTAAGTCACTTGCATTGCTGTCTACTTGCCTCTTCCAAAAGGTGTGTGCAACTGATAATCGAGGCTTTTACATGGTTAGAGTGATTATCTTTTAAAAAGTGATGGCAGCAAGGAAGTGCGCCCTGTCAGAATCTTGTCCTGTTTTTTTGAGCAGCGCCATCGTAACGCCTCCTGACCCGGGGGGAGAATAAACATTCCATTTGGCCTTCATGACTTGCCAGCAATTACCCACTCAGCCCCAGGGCCTTGCTTACTGCCTCCCTGCCCCGCTAACTGGCTGGTTTTACTTGGAAACAGACATTTGAAGGAGAGCGTATGAATTTTCTAAAAACCTTTCTACCTCACATTAACATTGCAGCGGTATGCTCACGAGAGGCTCGTAAATTCACTGTCATAAACCTCTGACTCAAAGCGAGCGGGTTCTGCCTAATGGGACGCAGCGTGTATGGGTCGTGTAATGGATGCGTTTTTGATTCTTTGCATAAAATTCTATATACTGAAGACATAAAACCAGAGCAAAACATGCGTTGTATCCTGGTTTTGGTTAGCGATAAAGCTGCATCTCTCTCTTCATGCCACTAATAATGTGTACGGGACGTAACATTGTTACTGTTTGGCATCGCTGACGCAGGATTGATGGACTGACAGATGGTACTGTAGATCTGAACTCACACACATAGATCTGATTATTCGCTGTTTGGCTCCGCTCCCTTATTATCTGCATCACTGCATGTCTGGGACCTTTACTGCGGCACTCAAGTCTCCACAGCACAGACAAAGCCAACAATGAATATTCAAACTTAGCAACACTAACTTATTTGTTCAGGTGATTTCATTGAAACGCTTATTCTGCTCAGATGTTTATTGAATTTCGCAGCAGGAAAAGTCAGTTATTTACCATTTCTTCTTGCAAAAATAGGAATCCAGAGTGAACCTTGTGTCACTTTGTCTCATTTTCCTGTGTAGGATTACATATGTAAAATTCTGTTTCCCAAGGTTCTAAATTGTAAAATAATAAGTCCATTTTGTAACTGTGTGTGTGTGTGTGTGTGTGTGTGTGTGTGTGTGTGTGTGTGTGTGTGTGTGTGTGTGTGTGTGTGTGTGTGTGT
>CAEGAF010058038.1:0-41729 GCA_903067075.1 Micropoecilia bifurca | reverse complement strand
ACACACACACACACACACACACACACACACACACACACACACACACACACACACACACACACACACACACACCTAGGGACAATTTGGAAAGGCCAATTAACCTGATAGTCATGTTTTTGGACTGTGGGAGGAAACCGGAGTACCTGGATAAAATCCACACATGCACAGGGAGAACATGAAACTCCATGCAGAAAGACCAGGCTGGGAATCAAACCCAGAACCTTCTTGCTGCAAGCCAACAGCTCTACCAACTGCACCACTGTGCAGCCTCCCAAGCTGTGGCAGTAAGGTGCCGAATGACAAACTGTACCTCAAAATATAACTTGGGGGGTAGTACAGGGTAATATGTCATTATTATGTTCAAAAACTGGAGGTAGTGTTTTAAATCTCAATAATGTGTCTGTTTTATTGTATTCTTTTGTAGTATGAACTGAAATTTGAGTTAGCTGTTGTGAAGCGTGAGATACAACTGCTAAAGAATTTGGCTAACGTTTTTTTTAACACCACAGTACATAATGAATACATATTGTTGCAGAAAGCCTCATTAACATTTTCCACCTTGCTGCTTCCTATTTAACATACTAAAAGCAAGGAAAAACCTAATGTGGACATGTTTTTTTCTTCGGCCATTAAAGTTAGATGTAATGTGTTTGTTAATTGTCTCTTCCTTATTTATTTAAGAATCTATTTGGCTTAAATTTAAAATCAATTCCTCTGGAAATTCCAATTACTTCCTATAATTAGTTAGTAAAAACAGCAAGTATCTCATTAGTCAAGATGGCAGGTCTTTACCAGCATTTGGAATCAGATTTTAGACACAAGAGTTTTCCTTACTTAAAGAGCTTGCAAGGGTGAACAACAGTACAAGAGCTACCTCAGTTCAGATAGTATAAATGTAAAAATATTTCATAGAGAGGTGGATGTCATATGCTTCTGTTTGAGATGGAGTCCCCGGGAGAGGACACTAGGAGCCCTCAGAGCAAATGCGATGAATGCAAAAGTTGGCATTCCAATCTCAAATTGTGCACAACACTGTGCAGTTTAATGGATAATGGGATACGAAACTGGTCACACATCACATCTGTGTGAACGCGTTCTTGCTGACACGCCCCATACAATGTGTCACAATCTATTACTGTTCCCGGCACACAGCAGACACACTCTGTGATTGTTCTTCCTGCCATTACTTTGTCGGTGCCGAAAAAGAAAAGGCTTGCTCAATCACACGTAGAAATGAAGTGCACACATGTACAAACACACACGTACACACAACTCACAACTAATTGTGTTCACAACAACTCACACAGAAACTCCAGACTAAGCACTAACATGCTATCGTCCTCAGAGACAAACACTTTCTCCTCTTTCTGATTTTGTATGCAGGGTATTAATTGCCTGCATGATCAATTACAGACATCTCAGCTATGCCCAAGTGACATATATTGTTTATAAGCACAGATGCGGTTCCATATTCTCTGGTTTTGCATGGGAGACAGAAAAGGAAGGCTCCTTCGTACTTGCCTTAATGAGTCATTCGAACTTATTTTTTTGCAAAAGCACCACAGTCTGACATCGATGCTGAGTGAGATCTGTGATTATTTTTGGTGAGGTGACTCAGTTAGTAATTTTGCTCGTGTGACAGGTATGATATGTTTTCTGGCTTTTCTAAAATGTGTGAGAAGGATTATTGTTAAGATCCTGGGTTGTCAAGTTGTTGTGTAGTTTAATTTGATTCTAGTTTCATTATGTTAGTTTCTTATTTTGATTAATTTAGTCTTGTTCCTGTTTTTCTTTAGTTCAGTCTTTTCTTAATGATTCCAGTTTATTTGTTGTGTCTAGTTATTCTCTGGTTTGTTTAACTGTTGTTTTCATTTTCTAATCCCCTCTGTACTGTCCCTTGCACCCTCTGCCACTTTTTCTTGTTCTCTCCCTTTCCTCAGTCTGTCTTATGTTCTCCTCCTCTCACACCTGCAATCAGTTAGCTAATCAGCCCAGCTTCATTGTTTCAGCGTTGAACATCCCAGTTCTTCAGCACCTCTTTCTCAGTCACTCCTTGCTGATTCCTTCTGTCAATTCCTTCTGTCATTTTTCCCTTTGGATTCATGGTTTTGTTTTGACTTTGCCTCCTTGTGTTCCCTGTGGTTTTGTAAGTTTTTACCTCATTTTTTATCAAATCATTCTTTAGCAACAAGCTGTCTCTGTCTCTCTGTGTTTGGGTTTTTCATTAAGCAACCTACTTCATGACAGTTACTCTCTAATGGTGTCTCTTTCACATGAATTTCCCAACTTATCTTAAACTAATCTGAAGCTGGATGTTCATAACAGTAACAAGTTATTTTCAATTAAATAAAATATGAAAACTGGTATTTTTTTTCAGGAAGGTCACGTTGGTTTACCTGAAAATATTGACCAGAGCCAAAAGCACATAAGGACTTTTTTTCACCTATGAACACAGCCAATGTCTCATGATTTTAAAGCTCTAACCACACTTCTGGCTACCATTATCTCATGTTATTATTTTTATTTGAACATTTGCTAAGGTCCTTATTGAGAACCTTTTTCTTCATATTGTCCAACATAACTCATTCTGCAAAATATACAATAAAAAGCATCCCCCAGTAAAATAATGGTGGCAAACAAATTTAGCATAATAGTTTAAGCTACAACAATTATGAAATCTTCACACATACAGATACAGACAGTGCCGCCTTGTTTCTCACTCACAGACCAAAGTCATTTCTCTTACAGCAGCAGAAATAGACAGAGGAGAAACCATGCAGTGTTGTATCATTAGTCAACATGACTGAATAGATGAAGAAAGAAACGGTGGCTGTCACACCAGACCCTGGTTGGCCACGCGACATGCTGCCCATGGGAATAGGACATTTTTCCAAGCTGTCCTTGTGGAAAAATTCTTTCAGGGCATCAAAAGTTCAACTCTGCAGAAAGAAAAGAAACATTATGACCACTCCCCGTTCTCATTGTTTGCTAACTTATTATCCTTCCAATAGGGAGCATCGTTTCTGAGAATTTGAGGATATTGGGAATCTGAAAATGCTACCCCCAAAAAACAACAGCAATTTAACAATTCCTGGTGTAAATGTGCAAGATGAAAATTATTTTTTTAAACCCTAATTATTTTTCTACAGCTTTTGGAAGTAAAACAACATATACTTAAGTGTTATGAGTTAGCAACAATAAGAACTGGTTAATTTGAGAAGAATAGCAAAGCCTACCTTCACCTGCACTGGTCTGACTTGACAGCAACCAAGAATGAGGTGCAAAGGTTTAAAACAACTGATTGCAAGGTTAATTTAACTGCCACACCAAAAAGTGACAAGGAGCACAGAGGATAAAAAATGCAAGGCTGAAAACATGATGCACACCATGGTAAGAAACAGACTCTTACTGCAAATTCATGCTTTCTTTTGATATTTTCATGTAACATTTTTGACAGAATAAAATGAATAACAACTGTTTTCATTTTTTCCCCCAGAACATATTCCAGACAGATTTAAATAAAACTTTCTGATAAATGGATTTTTAAAAGTCAGATAAATATGCATGGGTGTGATTTGATTTAACCTTGTAAATGGACCTCCACATTTCTGTTTCTGTTTTGGTTACCTTTATGCAACATCACTCAGCTTACTGGACGGTTTGATAGCCCTCCATATTGTAGACTCCCCTGCAGAGGTTCAGCAGACCCTGAATGACTTCATAATACTTGCATCTTCAGTATACATTCAGGTGTTCCAAGCTATTTGGCTTGTTGCTGTATTTCATGCAACATTTTGTTTCCAGGTCTTACTGTCACTGGAAGGAGGTACAGGCAGATGTTTTATCCAGCAGTGATGAGCATGGTATTTTCTTATGGTGCCAGTTATGCAAGTTTTGGTTCCTCTCTGTGCTTCTTGTTAAATTTTTGACATTTTTCTTTGTTTAAAAAAAAAACGTTTTTTTTATTTCCACTTTTTGCTTTTTTGTTGTTGTTGTGGTTTCTTTCCCATTTGTTACTCAAGGTTTTCACCCACGTGCTTTTGGTGACTTAAAGAAGAAAATTCCTATAACTTATTCTAATGTTCTAACAGAGCTGACGTCACAAATGTCAAAATGTACTTGAAGTGACAATTAAAAATATCACAAAAGCCCCAAGAAGCAAATCTCTGCTGCAGACCTTGGGTTGATAAAGAAAAGATTATTGTATTACTGTCTGAAGTTCTGGTTAAACTTTAGAGGAAACTTTTCATCCAGAACAAAAAGAAGCACAGATACAAGATGGTGAGGAATACTAAGTTATAATCAAAATTCACAATTTTGTATGCAGGAGTTCTATTTGTTGTGGCATTATCAAACACCACGGACCTTTCAGTCCTGTTTGTGGCAGAGGTCAGTCACTTTTTGCCATTAAAGGTCAGCTGTCAAGAAAATGTAAACACATTTCAAGCATCCGTCTTGTTGTTTATCCACCTTCAACCAAGGTGAGTCGACGACCTCTTCGTCATCAAGGCCGCATGTGCATCTCAAATCAATCTGGATGTCATCACAGAATGAATTTGTTTCAGTTAGTAAATTCAGAAAGTGACACTTTTCTCATTTAGATTCATTCAGTTTCAAACTAACGTATTTTCATCAATTATATCAGTTGGTTTAGATGATTGAGGCTTGCAGCTAATGACAGATCAATATTCAGTTTTTCATGTAAGTGGAATATTCAGTTTTTAATTTGGAAATATTATGCCATGCTCAATATGGTATATTGAGCATGGCATGATGGAGACTCCATGATGGAGACTCTGGGCTTCTTCAGCAGAAGCTGGACTCAAGAATGTATACAATGTATGGATTTCAGTGAGTAAAATTAACAAATCTATTTACCATCCATTCACTCACAAGTTCAAGAAGAACAAAAGCAAACTTCCATCTTCCATTCTCACCTCCTAATTACAATGGAGGTGTAATTATAATTATAATGGATCCCTTCTCAACAGTTGGGGCAAGTCATATGAAAACAAATAAACTTTGGAGACCAAACATAGACAAACAAATCCTCATTTCTTCCCAGGATAGAAGCAGTTCTTTCATGGGGAATAATTCTGGAGCTTCCTCTGTACCACAGTAGGAGGTTCATCCTTGATCCAGTTAATAAGAATACATTTCCAACCCAGAAACAGCAGTTTACCACATAGTTTTCCTTGTTAATAAGATATTTCTTTTGAAGGCAAAAAAATAAAAAATAAATATAGGGACTCTTTTAGACCTGATTCTGAAATATTATTCTCAATTCTTGAAGTCTGAAAGTTCAGAATTATTAATTATTTTACAATGCTGGAAATAGTGGGGAAAAAAATACAGATTTCCTTTTAATTTTAATACATAAAGGACGCATGAGGTGTGATTTTATGCAAAGAAATAGAAGCTGTATATTAGTGGTGCAGAATTTGGTGCTGGTTTTCTGGCTGGCAGTTGTATTGAAAATGTAAGTTTATTTCTAAATAATAAATTCCACAGGCGTCCTTGTTAAATAAAGAGAGAAGGTGAATTGTAAATATTTACCAAGGTACAGTAGCCAAATACAGTAACACAACATTTGACAGTATAAGCAGCTCTACACTAGGAAACTAAAAAAAATACCTCATTTTTTCTTTATTTTGCATGTTGACAGGAGGATTTTTCTGTATTAAAATAACAGAAAATTAATAGACACACAAAAAGTATGTGGACTTGGATCTTTTTATGAATATTCTGTCATTTGGAGGTCATACAGAATCTAGGGTGAGTGAGTGAGTGAGTGAGTGAGTGAGTGAGTGAGTGAGTGAGTCCATAAAGAGTCCCCCCCTTCTCACTCTTCCCTCTTCCTCCCGCTTGTTTCTCCACAGAGGTACCGAACCGCTCCACTTTCCCTCTGTCAGCCCGTCCTCGCTTTGCTGCCTACTCTGCCTACTACGGGATATTTGTGATTGGCTCCTGCCCTGCTGCTCTCCCGCCCCCTCCGGTGGTTGTATGTAAATCCGGCCGGGACTCCGCCCGCGGCTGAGGTTGTGGCTGGTGACTCCTACTTCTGCGACGCACACGAGATCCAGGAGCGGACGAGGTGAGATCGCTGCGCCGCCGGAGCTGTCCACTCCGCCTTGGTGCTGAACTCCACCACGTCTCTCTCCCTTCGCGCTGGCTCTACTTTCCTGTATCTTTGGAAAGGATTAACACCATCTGTTTCAGCTGCGCATTGGCCCAAACTTCTCCCGTGGACGTCCCTCGCTCGGTCCACGCCGGAAATTACCCCACAGTGTTCGTGGATTTGAGTGGCTCAGCTCCAGGTTACCACTTTGTTGAGAAGTATTGCTTTTATCCAATCACTTCTACTCCTGTTTGGATTATCTTTTCTGGATGTTATACGTCTGTCCACACGGGTAAGACTTAAATCCGGTGTTTGTGCTTGTTTGTGTGTTTTATTAGGACTAATTGTTCAGCCCCATCCGGTCAGACCTCCCTGTGTGAGAAGTCTCCTCCACACTGTCTGACTCGCTATCAGATACAGAGCTTAACCCTCATCATCGCCGAGGCGCTGAGACTCTTTTCCAATAATCCAGGAGGACGCTCTCTTCGCCTCAGAAAATATGTTATCTTCCAATCTGCCGCTTTGTGCTTTTACCATTTCAATTTACCCGGCGCCAGTTCCGGGAGCCTCTAACCAGCTGATATGAGAATATCTGAAGTTGGGATCAGAGTTGCTGTTGTTCTGTGAGGAGGGAGAAATCTCACTGAGGCACAATCACTTCACAATGCCAACACAATCAATGTTGATGAAGATGATTGGAGGCACGCCACTTTGCTCACTGCTTTTAATTTATCCGCTTGGTACTTAGTGTTTTTTTTTTTTTTTTTTTTTCCTTGTCACGCTAATCCTTGAGTGACACCGTTAGCGGGGGAGGGATTATACTTTTATTTTTTATCCTCAGATTTGCGCCGGACTCATTTGGCTTCATATTATCAACCCCAGCGCCGGAGATGGTCATGAAATTCTCTTGTCTGGGTCTTTGCTATACATTTGAGGTCGGTTGTTGCATATAGATCCTCAGTGGTTCAGCAGATGGAGTTAAAGCCACCATAAAACCAGATTAAGTTCAGCTATTGATAGGACTTAGATTCAAAGCTTAGGTCTCCTACAAGAGGGTTCCATTGTTGTTTAAAAGCTATTTCTAGAAATATGTGGCTTAGACAGAGTCACACATGAGACGGATCAACATCATGAACTACTAGAGAAGTCTGGCAAGCTGTTTTAATATTTCCAAGAAATATCATTTTACATAGATTCATATGCTTTTATTTGCGTTTAAAATAATTTTGTCACGTTTGTGAATTTCTTCTATGATGAAGTCCTCTTTCTGACAGAGCTTTGCAGCTTATCTGACCTTATGTGCTCAGATAATGTTCAATGCCATTTTTTTTTACTTTCAGTTTGAATGTTTCCAACATGAAGCTTTCAGGAACGTTAAAGTATCTCTCAAAAGTATTCACACCACTTGAACCTGCTCTCCACATTGTCACGCTCACAATCTTTCTTGATTTTTTGGTGTTTTAATGTGATAAATCATTGCAAAGTAGTAGAACATTTGAACTGGAAGGCAAAAAAGCATTTTCATTATTTTCTTCATATATCTGAAAAGTGTGACATGCATATTTACTCTGTTCCCATTTTTTGATACCTTTAAGCGAAATCTAGTGCAACAAACTGCCTTTGTAAGTCACCTAATTAGTACAGCGTCCACCTGTGTCTCATTTAATTGCAGTATAAGTACAGCCGGTTCTGAGAAGGTTCTGTCAGTTTGTAGAGAACATTAGTGAATAAAAGTCATGAAGACCAATAAGCACAGGAGGATGAAGATAGGCTTAAAAACAATATTTTGACCTTTGAACATCTCATAGCATTGTCCCATCAGCCAACATTAGATACGAGTATATCAGAACCGTAAGAGGGAAAGTCTGTCGATAGGCCAACTTTGAGTCATGCATTCCACAAACCTGTCTTTAATGGAAGAGGACAAGAAGGAATTAACAAGAAGTTGAAAAAAACATGTGGACAAAGCTGCTGCAGTCAGATAAGATGAGCATTTTTTCAGGGGGACATGCAGGACAGCAGTAAAGTCAGAACTGCACTGGAAAGGTTCAGATCAGGACTTTACAATACTAGTCACCAAGAGCCAGTGATCTGCATGGGTCAGGTGTGTTCCTGCTCCATCGCAGCTAATTCAGAAGGTTTAATGAGCCCCTCAGCATCTAATCAGGTTCTGCAGGATCATGCATTTAAACTGTTTATTCCACATGTAGAATAGCAGCTTTAAAGGACTGACTTTAGATAGCACTGCTTTAAATTAAAGTAAATTTGTGTGGTTGAGTGGCCAAGTCAAAGTCCAGAAGTAAATTGAGAATTTGTAGCAAGACTTAAGAATTGATGTTCACAGATGTTAATCATCCAATCTGACTGAGCGAAAGCTATTTTTTCAAAGAATGAGGGAATGTCTCTGTCTAGATATGCCCTAAAAACTTTAATTGCAGCCAAAGTTGGTTGTGTAAAGTTTTGACCCAAAAGAGCTGACTACAAATGCACATTACTCTATCCAGATTCAAAAAGCCTGATAAAATATGCATAATCTTTAATTTTCTGGACAACTATGTCCAGCAAATTACTGCTTTACTGCAGTAAAGCAATAATTAAAAGCAGTAGTAATTACTGCTTTGGCTACTGGTGTTTGTCTGTCATATTAAGTTCCAACTTAATAACAGAAACCAAAGGATTTAAATATTTTTGTTTGCATTTTGCTGCAATTTTTTAAAAACTTTACTCTTTGGCTAAAGTCCCTGTTTTCGTCATTTTTTTCCTGAGAAATGTCAATCTGCTTGGTCACTTTATTCATTGATAATAACATATCTGTGAAAAATGTCAGGAAAAGGACCACATGGCTCAATAAATACTTGAAATCCTTTCAGAGTCAGCTTTTGCTTTCTAGATGTTCTGTGCAATTCCTACAATAAACAAACACAGACAATCTGCTGGCTAAATGAAACAGTAATTAACATTCTTGCAGAGATTATATGCAGGCTTCAGAAAGCACAGAATTCGAACATTCAGCCATCTGCAGGCTGCCACATTCCAACTTCAATCTCTTTATCCAAGCAATGCATTCACTTTATCTGTCAAAGCTCTTTGAATTTAACAGATAGAATCTATTTCCTCTGGTGGATAGATGGATATGCAGTTCCAGTTTTGAGACGTTGCTCACTAATTGAATCTCAACTTGAAGCGAACAAGTTATTCATCATTGATGCATGTTATGTATTATGTGTAATACACAGGACTATTTGATAACTGGTAACTTACTAAACATGCATTGTACTAGAGGTTGTTTTGCACAAGAAATCTGAGCAAGACTAGAGCTTCTGTAATCATTATGGGTATTTTCCTCAAAGACAACATTTAGAGTAATGCACAAAAACCAAGAGGACAATGACAAAGCCAAGCAGCAGATTCAGAAAATTCCCACTGGGAAAGCACTTCTCTCAAAAGCACAAAGACCAGAAAAAAGTATTTCCTCTCTGTCTTTTTTATCCAATAAAGCCATTTAATAACAGGTAGGGAATAGGTGCTGCCAGCCGTGCAGGTACAGAGTTAATGGAGTTGCTCTGCTTTTCATTACAATGCCTTCCATTCGATCACCACAGGGAAGGAAAGAATTCAGAGTCAATAATTCTTTTCTCCAAAAGAAAAGGAAAAACTGGGAAACTGATCAAAGCATTTCCAAGATTTGAGTGGAAAATTGCTCTCCGTAAGAGCTTAGGCGCCTCATGTCGACTACTGGTAATGGAAAGGGTAGGGCAGATTCAATGATATAACAGGCATGCGGTGGGTTTCGGTGGTAAAATACACTACTAGTGAAAATGGGAAAATTTGAAGGTATTAACATTTATCTTGGATGATGGTTCAGGGAGTGCTGTAGGATGTGTTTATGGGCAACCTTTGAGAGCAAACTGGTTTAAAAAGGATGTTTTCCTGGGGTGTTGGTCTTTGTCTTTTTGGGCAACCAAAAATGCTTTAGTTCGATACCAAGACAGGTTGGAGAGATGTATCTGTTTCACATCGAAAATGTGTTTCTGTCCACTTATTCTGCAGTTTCTACACCATCTATAGAACCAACCCACCCTGAAATAATTTGGAGACGTTACCCTGCTGGCTTGTTTTGTTTTCTGAAAGATGCCCCATGCTGTCTAAAAGTACTTCTAATCTTACTCACAAAGTCATCTAAAGATGTACACTTTATAACTTTTTGTGATTTACACAACATGTCGTATGTTTTGGTTCCCTCACAGACTTTTAACTTAAACATCGCATTTCAGTGACTATAATCTCAATAAAACCAATGGGCTGAATGTCAGAATTCATTCCTGACCAGAGTTCAATGTCCTGTACTTGTATTGTCCAGGGCTTTGTCTAGTCCAGAGAACTCCAAACACTTTACACTACATTCCTTCTCTCATTCACGATGATGGTAGTGAGATATGCTGCAGTTTGCTTTTCAGTATCACCACCCGTTGCTCTGACTACCTCCAGTAAGGTGGGTAAAAAGACACAATGACAGAGACAGAGACCGGCTACAGGACAAATCCCTACATCCAGAACCATCATCGCCCCTCTTTAGTGAAGTGGACCCTTTATATTTTAGCTGTCTCATAAGCTTAAGGAATCAACTTTTTGTACAACATTGAACAAATTTTCAGAGATAAAAAAAAATTCTACTAAACTAAATTAAACCAAATATTATTTTTAAGATCATGATTTCAAATATTTCCAGTACATATTTTGACAAGCTTGTTGTTTGTTTTCTGCTTCATCACTTACTCCATCCCACTTCAACAGTGACACTTGTAACACCTCTTTCTTTCTTCTTCATCTCCCTCCTCGCTCTCTTAGCTTCGCTCTACCTTCTGCCGTCTCTCATCTACGTTTCCATGTTTGTCTTTGTTGTTTCCTCCCTCAGTGTGAGGGATTTTTATTGTGCAGTAGACCCCAAAAACTTTGAGGTGTGTTATTCTGCCACCACATTTAAAAGACACTGACATTCTTTTCTCCTCGGATGCAGAACCTTGTTTGATGATGTGAAAAATGTCTCTTTTTTCCTTCCCTGGTGCTTTACAAAGCTCTTTTTTCTTTCAAAGAATTTCAATGATGCTTCAAAAGATGCAAACAGAAACAAAAAGTTTCCACTTTTCATCACCATTTTCCCCATGATGTTAAAGAATATCTGCTCTGTGCATTCAGAATTAAACTAGTTATGTTTTGTCTGGCTCAAATTTATTTTTGTAGCTGAAAAAATCAATATGAAGCTTACAGTACAAACAACTCTAGATATGTGAGGCATGACCAACTCTTTCCACGTCTTGATAAGCCTACAAGTTTATTGTTAAATTGTAATTGCCACTAGGCTTTTCATACACTCCTGCAGAATGGGGGTTTTGTGGCTCCTGTTAACGTTCAAGGCTGGGTGAAATACTGAAGCGGCAGAGCTTGTTGGCAGATGGTGTGAGGATAATGGAAGTGGCACAAACCTTAAGGGTGAGGGCGAGTCGGCTGAGGTCTCTGTTTTAATCCTGTGGAGGACACTGGTGGTAAATAGGCTTCGAAGCATTGCAAAATGTTTTAGAGCTCAGGGCCATGAGGAAACCTTTAAAGCGACATGAGATCAAATCCAAGGAGTAGAAAATGCAACAGGACGGGAAAAACGACGACATTTGAAGCATCTGTTAAAATGACTAATTGTTGAATCAGACCAAAAGTAACACACTGGCCACTTTATCCAGGAACAAGTTTAACTGCTTGACAGCACAAAAACCAAAAAAGGCAACAGAATAGCAAAGAAAGAGGATCTCCAGGTTCATTATAAAAAAGTTAAATATCCTAAGCAGATGATTAACTCAGAACACCTACAAAGGTTCCCTAAGTCTCTAAATGATCTCTCAGTCTGGGTCAGTAGGACATACAGTCAGGGAAAGCTGTAAAAGATCATTGCTAGAGAAGCTGATTGTTTATTCATAGAAAATTGAGTGGAAGGATAAAGTGCCCTTGGAAAAAGGTAAACCAGAAAAAAGGATATTGGCAGCTTTGAAATGATTGTGAATCAAAGTCTATTGACTCAATCAAAGCAGCTTTGATGGAGTCAGTGATTCAAGAACCAACACACACAGAGGAATCAATTATTCCATTCCTTGTTTCATTCTACTCCTATAGCAGAGAGCTTGGTAGAAACGTCGAGGGAGAAAAAGAATTAGACTGCTGTTCAGTGGTCTAAAGTCTTCGAGGTTCTAGTGACTTGAGAATGAAGAGGCTACAGAATCTGATTTGTTTGGAGTCAGTGATTATTTGAGGTGTAATGTTGTTTTGTTGGTCCACTGGGCTTTCTGACTTTCAGTGCTGTCATCTGCCAGGAAATTTTAGAGCACTTCATGCTTCCTTCTGTTTACAAGCTTAATGGACATTCAGATTTAGTTTTATAGTTGGACTTGGGATCAATCCGCATTGGCAAATGTCCCAAAAGTTGTTTTAGTGATCATGGTGTTATTGTGCTTGATTGGCCAACAGACTGGCCTTAGCTTTGCATCTCAATTATTTTCTGCCATATAAGTATATATATATATAATAACTTATCTTTGGGATCAATAAAATATTTGTGAATTTGAATGCATTAAATGTGAATCATGTCTCAGAGAAACTGCTGCCAGAGAGCCTGTTTGCTGCACAGTGAGCAATCTGTTACTCAGCTTGTTGCTCATTTGGGACATTCCAGTGTTGACATACAGAAAAAGTTAGACGTGAACTTTATTTCTATGCTGCACAAACATTTTAGTGTTTGGTATTTGTGTGTATTGAACTGTGAGAAGATTCTTCATTCTTTTCTTCTTCTTCATTCTTTTCATGTCTTCATTCTTTTCATGTTTGTCTTCGGTTGTAGCTTTGGAGGCCAGAGAGTTATGCTTTGCCTTTTGTCATCTCATGGTTCAGCTGATCTCTGTACCTGCCAAGGCTGCTGACGACTCAGCCAATTCTAGGTGTCCAATTGGAAAATTACCAACAGGACACCCAATGTAGGCTGTCTTAGCCTGTCAAGCTTTCCTCCCTTCTGTGTGAGTCTCTTTGCCAGTCAGCTCTTCCTTTTCATCATGTATGCGACTAAATCAATGACATGCTTGTCACTGATGTCTGCCCTGCTATGCTCTCTGGGATCCTTGCTGCCGATTTTCCTGCTTCAGGCTTTTCATGCAGGCACATGAAAGGGCAAAGGGGTCCCAGAGCAGCACAATGCCGTAACTGTAACTTCTGAAGAAAGGAATATTTAAAGAAATAGAGTTTTTCCTGAAAGTGTTCCTGTGTAAAATACATATAGGTAATTTTATTTTTACAATCAGGAGTCAGGCTGTTTTATGTGTGAAAACATACAACATGCCAAATTAATAAACAGGCTAAACTACAAAGGTTAAAAAATATTTTCAGTCAGAGAGTAAACGCTAAAACTAGATAAGATCTAAAATATAAATATAACTTTAAGTAATTTAAAGTAATGATGTATTTAATCTGAGTTGTGGTTATTATAAAACTTAAAAATGAGTCAAATATGTCCTGTGATGAACAAAAGAAGAATAATTTTAATGGGACATATCAGGGATGATGCACATTATGGAAGACTGATTATCTTGAAATCATCTTGGAGCAGATAGCTCAATGTTATTCCCAAAAAGTTGGTTAAAATGTCTGAAAGTGCAAAATAAACATGAAATACTGAAGGAGTTAAACGTCCTGAGATAGGAGAAACAGAATCATGTTTTTAATGAGACTCATGGTGTTATTCAGTTATGAATTCCAACTGTGCTAAATACAAACTGTTGTCATTATTCAAAATTAACCTATAAAACAGTTTAATTCATCAGCAGGCTGCCACATTAATAAACTGAACAAACATAAGAAATAAAACATGTCCATCATGACCTTACAGTTACAGTTAACATGAAAAACAACAAAAAATGACATTCAATATTTTTCTGCAAGGGCACAAAAGCTGTTGTTTCCACCACAAACAACAGCTTGTATAATATCCATAACAACAATAGCACCACTCCTCATTCCACCCATCAGCAGTTCAAATCCAAATGAACTCCCAATGATTATGTTATTTTCCCTGCTGAGTGTCTACACTGTCCTGGATCTCATCTGCTGCTCTTCTTGTGAATGACATCATGGGAAAGCAGGTTTCAATTAGTCAAAATCTCCAGAAACAAAGAGACAAAGTTTGTTTGAGGTGCTGGTCTTAGACTGATCTGTGAGCTGCAGACTTCTCAGGGTTGTTAGCGGTGAAACATTGAGGGGGTGTGGGGGGCAGGGGAAGGTGTCAGGGTGGCCTGGCCCTGCTTCACAAATTAATAGCATCACAGGTTGCAATTCATCGTTCACTACTGCTGCCGCCAAGTGTGTTGGCATTGCTCTAGGCACAGTGCAGTCATTCACCTCCTGCTGATTATGTAATGATTGTTAACAATGTGAGAGCCGTGAGCCTCTGCCAGGTCTCGTTCAGCAGCGTCGCACCGACATCCTGCAACTACTGACGTTGGAAACGGTCAATAAATTAAAAATCTATGAAAGAGAAGTCAAGGCCTGTCCTGCCTCTGCCTCTTAGAGGCATCTGCTATTGTAAATGACTGCAGTGTTGACCATGCAATGCCACGTCCTACTCAAAGCCTTGACACTCTGAAAGTAAATGTTTTCTGTGTGAAGAGGTACATCTTGGTCCTCCTCTAAATTATTAATAATTGTATGTTTTGGATGTGTTTGGAGGTGCAGCTGGAGCTGACAGAACACAGTGGGCTGTTTAGGATTCTCAGATTTCGAGCCAAACTAGACAGGATTCCTGCCCATGACAAAAGATATATTAGAATCTCTTCATTTTCTCACTGGGTGCTTTTTTTCAGAGCTGTGATGAATAATGCACACACTCTAAGGATGAATTAGTTCACATTTTCATGCAGTACAAACTGGCGGCTGGGGACTGGGCGCATGCAGTGATCTATCTAGTGTTAGTTAAAAGGCTGCCTTGGTGGATCAAACACATATGATTATACTCTGAAAAAGACTTGTCACAAGTGCCAACAGAAGGCTGAAAGAGATGAAATTCTGTTCGTTTTTATTCAAAAATTTGATGCACAAATTAAAATCAATCGTAGCTTCTGGTTTCAAATTGCCTCCAAGCTGTAAGGCAATCTGCTTTTATAAAGCCTTTATGTGTCAAAGTTGCCAGAGGGATTTAATCTCTACCAGAGGAGACATGGCTCCTGAACTCTTTAAATTACTTATTTTTAGTTTCAGGCTTCTGTTTACCAATTTGTTTGGAAAAGTAAAAGCCACTGTGTTGTAATTCCATGTCATGTATAGAAATGAAAGGCTAATTCAAAAAGATGTAAATAAAAAGAAACAAGATCTGCAATGTTGTTTTACAGCAAAGCAAAACACATTATGACACGAAATCCATCAAAACCCCTGAGATTAACACGACTTCTTCAACCTCAGCTGACAATGTGGCAGACAATCATGTTTTTATTTTTAAAATCAAACACAGAAAATAAAACCTGGCATGATTTGGTGAGACAGTCATGTTTGGCTCTGCCCTCGTGTTTGAGGAGATCAAAATCATTGGGATGCTAAAAAGAGTTTGTGTTTCTCTGGGCTCAACACAAAATATTAGCCAGAAAGGCATAAGGGAGACAGGATTTCAATACCAACCAAAAGTCAGCAATTCTACAAAAAGCAAGTAAAAAAATACATTTGTTTATTAGAGAGTATGTAAATGGGAAAATGAGATACCAAATAAATACATAATTTATTGAAGTTACAAAATACTTATAAATAGACAATAATTAAACAAGAAAAATAAATTAACAAGTTCATTAATAACTAACTTATTAATTATAGTTAATAAGTAAATAACAATGTAAGTAAATAAACAACTAATTTAGGTAGACATATACATTAAATTAAAAAAGCAAAAAGATTAATTGTGTGGTGCTTTTAATTATGAAAGTTTAAAAACATGTAAATAACCTTAGGAAGCTAAAACATTATGTAAATAAATCAGTAGTCTTTAAGTAAGTAAAAAAAGATTCATATAATATAATTAAGTTAAAATAAGTAAACTGCTGAATAATTCTGTTTTTAAATAAGGAAGTAGAACAAATAGTAAATTTAAGTTAAGCAGTAAATTTATATGCTATTTATTTATTAAATATATAAGTGAAGAAACTAAATATCAACACTTAAGTATTTTCTGTAAAATGATGTGTTATGTCTATTTCATTTCCTGTTGACTTTGTTTAAGGGCAAAGCCATAAACAAATCTGAAGGTTCACTACACTCAGAAAACTCTAGTCTTAAATTAGAATAGAAATATCCTGATATTGTCCCACTGTGGGGATTTTCAGGTGTACAGCAGCAAGTTACAAGTAAACAGAAAAAATAAGAATAAGAGACTGTACAGTAAGAACACATTTACATGGGAGAAAAAAAATACTCTACAGTTATTAAAAATAGCATATTTAGATCCAAAGAAATGTGCACCTGAGCTAGTCTATTAAAAGAACAGTCTGTATAAAAACAGTGTGTATATGTGCTTAGAAACAAGCAACAGACTACTAACACAAAACAATAAAGACTGGAATGTCAGCATAGATAAAAACATTTGTTTTTGAACAAAAGTTCTTGGAAGCCATAGTCCTGGTTTAGACACATCGCTGTGGAAAAGTATTTGTCTGTGTGTATATAGTTAAAATATAAGGCAGCTGAAACTAGAAAGACTTGGACTGTTGATGTGTTGAACTTGACGTGAACTGAGCTGAACAGTTCTTCAAAGTCTGGAGCTTCCTGATGGTCTCTAAGGAGTTGAGTTAATGAATAAGCTAATGAATAAGTAAAGTAAAACAGTAAAAAAATTAAATAAAGAAGACACATAAAATTATTAAATAGGTAAGTAAATAAATGAACTGCTTAGTAGATAAGTAAGCAAGAACACTAATGAGTAAATAAATAAATAAGGATAAGTGAGTTAGTGAATAATCAGTTCAGTAAATACACAAATATGTTTTGTACATGTACTAAGTATATAAGTATGGTAGTATGGTATAAGTAAGTTTATGGTAAATTGGTTGATTGTTTACCTTTTTGTAGTCGTATCAACTAATCAGAGTACTTCATTTCAAGACAAGAGATTTTAGATTTTTTTTTTTTTTAAAATGAACATCTTAAGTAGGTAAATCTGCAGATACTGAATATTTTTTCCATGGTTATTTTTTTTTAAAACATGTAAGACAATAATCAAGCAAGTTAAGGAACAGAAAATAAATGTGTAAAAAATAACAAAGTAAGATAAACAAGTAAATAGGTAATTTATTCATTGATGATGCTTCATGTTGGGTTACCTTCCTTCTCCTCCCAGATTGAACATGACACCAGATGTCTGATAATCCCAAAGGGATGGAGATGCTTGTCAGATCCCTGAGTGAGTCTCACTGATCACTGAAAGCTCTTGGTCCATAAAACTAAACATCTGGAGTCAAGCTCAGAACGAAGCAGGCTGCAAAATCAGAAAAACATAGAAGATGTAGAATCACTCAAGCATTGACCAGCTGAACTTTAGTTACCTTTGTACGCTTGTTGTTGTCAAAACCTTTTCCTTCTCAGTTTTAGCTGTTTTATTGTCTGCCAAAGGTTTGATGTGCAGAGTCTTATAAGGTGTACAAAGGTTGTGGTGTAACGGTAGTTTGCTGAATCGATTTAAGGCACCTGCTGTCTGCGAGTATCATTTAAAATCCGTGTTTGATTTCAGAGGTTTCTCCACTTAGATTTAGCCTGCCTGCCAGGATTTATAGCAGATTAACTTTTGAAAGTGATTTAGCTTTCAGGCTCTGCAGTCCCTATCAGGGCAGGGAAATATAACTTTCTCATCCTTCATTTCTCTCTCTGCTGGCTCAAATATTCTCACGATCACTGAATATTCGTGACATGCAGACCATGATTTGTTTCGTTGACCCCTTGCTTGTTTGGCAGATATCGAAAGTTAATTAGAAGTTTGGATATGAAAACAGATGATTGGCAGAAATAGAAACTTAAAAATAAGAGGTCCCCCACTGGATTGGCACCTTGTATTCACACACAACAAAGACTCTGTGAGGATTTGTGACATTCTTTCATCATGGTGAAGCATAACTGTTCTGCTCCGAGGATTTATTGGGGAGACACGAAGCACCTGCACAGACTCAAAGCTCTGCGTTATCAAATTTTATATGTTTGAAATATATCTGAATGAAATAGATAACAGTCTCATAAAGTAGAGGTGCGGATGATGCATTATGTCATCACAACATGCAGCCAGCAATCTTACACAAGGGCCTATCTCCTGTTTTATCTGTCCTGTGGTGGGATGCACTACTGCAATCGGCTTGGCATTTGGAGCCAAATGACTCGTGAATATCTGAGTGGTAGTTTTCTCAAGGGGTCAGAGGGAAAGCTGTCAACTGCGGGTGGCTGCATCAAAGCTTTAGTTTGCCAGGGAACTCAGAGGCTTGTAGGAGTTAATTGATAGACGAGTTTAAACTTCATTAAATCCCTAATGGCCATTTAAATACATCATAAAAGTCAAAAACATAATAACTCTACATTATTATGTACTGAAACAATAATATGTCATAGAAGTACCTTATGTTTCATTCACAGTTTGTTGTAGATCAGGTTTAATGTTAAACCTGAGGCAACTTTACATACTGAAGCTTAGAAGTGTTGTGTTTTAACAATTATCTAACCTGGCTATTGCCTTCCTATGCAGCTCTGCTTGATTCTCATCTCACCTTGGTGCTCCATCTGGGATTTCTCTCATTGAGCTTGACATCTCAGGCAGAATTTCAACCGGGTCAATCAGAGGAAGTTGTAACATCGATTTTTTGTGGTGTTGTAATTTGGTAATGGCAGCGGAGGCAGTAAAGGAAGCCATTCAATTCATATTGGCCAAATATGCAACCAAAGTCTGAGAAAGAGGAATGCTTAAGACATTTTATTGTCTACTGCAAATACTACAGTATGCCTCTGATTACAACGACACAACTAGACGACTAATTCAAAATGCAAAATTTGAAGAACTGCCTAAATTAAAGCATTGGACTATAAAGGGTTATAGAGCTACGTTAAACACTACTTTAATTACTAAGGGATCATCAGCTCACTTAGTAAACTGATTTTTAACTTTGTCCTCTTCACCTGTTAAATTATCTGAATTTTATCAGTGAAACACACAACAGGTGAAGATTGTTTGCTAATTTGATTGATTGTCTATCAGGTGAGCTCTGTCTGAGCCTCAAAGTAAACTTTTTAAGTTGGGGTTCAGTGAGCGTGAAATTAGCAGCACGCCTCATAACACAGAATCACACATGAGAGCCGCCCTCAACAAGCACTTTTATCGACTACTCATTGAGCAGTGGGTTCACTCACCTCGCCGAGTTATGAAGCGTCGTCAAAGTGTGCATTTTACCACAATTACAGAGTTGGGTTTTTTTGTTGTTTTTTGTTTTTTTTTTAGCTTTAGACATTTTCCTTTTCATTCTGATACAGTTGAATCAATTGTACATCTGAAGAAAAATGATTTCCAGGAGTTGCCATAATAACTTGTGCAGTCAAAGAAAAGTGTGACATTTTACTTCTCTTATACTGGTTCAAACCTTTAACGTCTGATTATGTCTGAGTATAGTGCTTGGTGATGTGAAATGTCTGAAATGTTATTTTGTACCACTGAGGGTACAGTAAAACACTTTTTATGTTGAAATAATTAAATCTGAACATATTTATGGTTTATTAAATGAATAAACTGTGGCCATAGGCCAAATGGATATGTATCATATACATTCATAAATTAGTTGTTGAAAATTAGTTTAAAACAACCTAATAGCAAAGAATGTGGATATGAATGTGGCAGCTGTAGCACAGATATGTTAATACAATAAAATTAAAATATCCTTTATCTGTAGGAAAATTCAGATTTACTAGTTACAAGGTTAAGCATATTTTAAGAAATATTAAACCAGAAAAACAAGATAGTGGGGGAAAATTTACAACCTAAGAAGACGAATCCAGTAGAGTAATTTACAAATTACTGTTTAAAAGATACGTGCATCTGTGTAGCATCATTTAATATATGAACTCATGATTAAGACAATAAATAATGAAATAATATAAACATTTACTTTAAATCTTTCTAAAGCTAATTAACCCATAAAAATAAAAATCACACAGAAAGCATACATCATGTAAAACCTAACTTAACACATATTATTGGTTTGGTAGAAACAAATTATTTTTTTTTTTATATATAAAAACACTTTTTATGTATGACACATTATGACACATTGCTGTAAATTCACGTGGTTAACAGAACTCTGGGCATCAGATATTTGCTCCCTGGGTCAAGTTTCAGTTGATACTCACTGCGCCTGGTGTGCATGTTAAAGTCAAATAATCCTTCATCCTGCACACCTAATGTCCATCTTTACCCCCAGTATTCATCCAAGAACCAGTGGCTCTGATCCATCCACTTGACGCGCTAAGCTGGATGCAGAGTGGGCGGAGTTTGTTGATAATTCACGTAGCACAACAATTTGATCACCAAAAAAACAACAGACATCTGCTTTGACAATGTACTTGACTTCAAAATAAGAGGCTGATTTTCATAAAAGTTTTGTCTTAAGTTACTCAATAAAAGTCTTTAAATCTGTTAAAAAGGAAATATCCCAATATTATCAGCAAGTGATAACTGGCACAGTACAGTACTCTCTATATGTACACAATGTTGTAGATCATTCAATTTCCTTTCCATTTTAATTTACCTAAAGTATCTTTGAATTGATTTTGTGGTGTTTGACATAGAAAAGGCATTTCCCTCCATTTTGAGAAATATGTTGTCTGTTGCTGCTCATCATCACATCACACTGCTAACAAAGAGACCCGGAAACATATAAATAGGAGATGTTTTTATATGATGTTTTACTGGATGTGAGATAATAATGCCCCAAGGCCTTCCACACTTTTTTTTATCAAACATTCACATACTTTTACCAAATGTTGGCACAGTGATATTGTTTAGTGCTCTGTGTCATTATTTATAGTCTTAATGCACATTGTTCTACAATGTGGTTACAATTTAGTGCACATAAATGAATACATTTACATAATGTAAATATTTAATCCAAATCCCTCTAACAATCTGTGGAGGTGAGTTAATTATAAGGAGACAAACAATTTTGTAAAATTAGACAGATTAAAACATTCATTATCTTAATGAATTAGTCCATTAGCATACATGGTCATATTTGATAGATTATGGTGATTATAGGAGCTCAACTGCTTCCTACTTGGACTTGGTCCAGAATGTGAGAAATAATTAAGCAATGGCAGGTTTGGGCTTGATCTGCAGCTGAAAGCAGTTATTTACAGATACAACATAAAAACACTCATAACCTTCTGACTTTACATCAGACTTTACATCAGACTAAACCTTACCTGTCCAGTCAGTTAAAACAATCAAAAATAATTTTATTTCTTAAATACAATAAGAATAATATTTTTGTAGACTTTTTTAAAGTGACAGAATATGCACAGTCAGAAGTGACTATGTTAATTTAAACTGCTATAATTTTATATTGCTGTACATATTGATATGTACAGCAATATAAAATTATAACTTTCTTTAAGTCAAACATGACTTAAAGAAAGTTTGACTTCATAATTGTATGCCTGGAAATTTTACCTCTGTCTCTTTAAGAAGCTCCTTCCCTTTCTGACACTCCTACAGTATATAGATGGGATCCAGACTCCACAGGCAATTTATACATAGAATAGAATAGAATAGAATAGAATAGAATAGAATAGAATGGAATAGAATAGAACAGAATAGAATAGAATAGAATAGAAATAACAGTTCAGATACATTGAGGGACCTAAACTCTGATTGAGTTGGTTGTGAACGGTGATGGTTAAAAAAAACAAGCAGTTTTGCAGAGGAGACATTGTGGGCACAATCTGTGTGCTTTAAATAACACCTAACAGGGTAAAATTAATATATTTTAACACAAAATGTTAATGAGATATTTGTTGCTATTTTAAATGTGCTCTAATGATGAGTCTGTGAAACAGTCATTAAACCAGTCTATCCCTGCAAAGCAAACCTAAAGTTCAACTCACTGATCAGAAGTTTTCATCGGTAAACAGTCTAAAAATGTTAGCGACAGCAGCACTACCAGGAGGTCTCACGTTGCGCTGTGCAGAAAAATGAGCTAAATGTATAAAATGCAAATATATCTCCTGAATATGTAGATCACATGTAAATGAAAGGTTGCACACAAAGCAGAAACCATGTTAGCTGTCAGCAGATACAGCTGCCTGCACAGCTGGGAAGCTGCAGAGGAAGTGCTCACACTGCAAAAGAAACTGCCGTTCACCGTCACTCCAAAACATCTGTCAGCATGTCATTTCTAATGAATGGCGGGTAATTACACAATGACGGTTTTGTCAGTGGGTGGCATCGAACCGCCCAACTCTGGATGTGTGACAAAACTGTTCTTGTCACTGTGTCCCTCTGAGACAAGGTGGTGCAGATGAGACGTCATGTCAGAATTTCAAATTCAAAATTGAGTTATGTTTGAATACAGTAGTGATGTCATAATCCGACTTTAGAGAACATGGATGTGCTTATTAAGGCGGCTTTACCAAATTCTAAGACTGCATTAGCAGAGAGGGAAATGATTACCTTTGGCGCTGAAGGTTTTTGCAGCACATTTGTATTTATGTGTTTTGAACTTCTAGAGAAACAATTAGGATCTGTAAAATTATATGTGCAGAGGGAAATGCTTTAATTATTTCTTCCTTTTGAAGCCATTTGTGAACTAATTAGCATTGCACAGCTTTTATTACAATAAAAAACAGAAACATTCCCCAGTGTTCATTTATAATTCAATTAATCATGTAAACAAAATGAAGCAATCTGTGAATTTTTTTTAATCTTTTTTTTATTTGTCAGTTAAATGCATTTACCTTAGATGGTCTTCCTTTTTTGTTTTTACTATTAAAAATTACAGTGCTTAGTGAAAGGGTTCAATTGGGAATGAAAAAAGTGAAATATATAAACTAAACAGTTCATTTACCAATCAGTTTGTTCTTTCAGAAAACAACATTTGCCTCTTTTTGATATTGCTGAGATTTGTATTGTATAATCTAATTTGAGTCAGCTGAAACATTTGTTGTTCTAATCACATACTTTATTGTATAATTCTTCAAGAAAAATAACCATCCTTAGCCGGTCAGGAAAATGCGTTTTCTGCTTCCAGCTGCTGGAGCAGTTTGTAATAAACATAGGGACTGGGCAGTTATCATGAGAGGCGACAGTTACTGCGTCTGTGCAGATGAAACAGCACATAAGCACAGAAACTTCATCAACACAATGTCAAAGAAGAAGAATGTAACGGCGCGTGCCAGAAAATTTAATAGACAAGTGATCTCTGGCAGCACAGTGGTAAATTTCTGCAACCGTGATTGTGTTGCTCCCAGGCTGCTGCCAAAACAAAGAGGGCAGATCAGCACTACTGTACACTTGTGCTTTACTGCAGTCTGCAAAGCTAGAAACACAAAGAAATGCTGCCATAAAACAAAAGCTCAACATTTGTCTATAACAAGAGTGTGGCGGTGCTATCATTTTGGTTGTGCACTGGTACAGAATGGAGAAGAAAAACAGGGAGGATCCAGAGTTATTTGGCAAAGGTTCAGGGGGGCTTTCTCACTAAACTGGGCAAACACCCACCCATAAGGAAGAACTGAGAGACTCATTTGACTTACAAAGGAGGCAGAGTGTGTGTAGACTTGACATGTAGTTGTACTGAAATGAGAAAGGAGCCCAGTGTTAAAATATTTCATTGTTTCTATTATTGTTATGCTTTGTGAGAGGTTGCAATTTTTTTTTATTATTTTGATGAATGTGAATTAAAAGAGTGGAAGGGAGGTGTTTGGATCAGGGCTGCAGAAAAAAAAACATTTCTTATCCATTTTAACAACAAAATTTCACTGAGAAAGTTGCTTTTGGTTGGCATCTAATGTTTTAGTCATGAAACAACTCGAAACAATGTAAACTCATGAAACAATGAGTTTACTAAGTGTTTTATCTTCTAAACCTTTTATGGCTGCATTAGACAAGTGTCACCAAATATTATAGGCCCCAACAGCCTAAAATAACTTAAATAATTGTCTAATTTATAACATATTTGAATATTTTGGATATTCCCCATAAAAAAACCTACAAATAGAAATATTTTTCACAAGTGATTTGGATTCACATCCCACAGAAAAATCCATGAATCATTAAATCTGTGAATATTGAAGCATGAATTGACAGGGTTTATTATAATTCATATAGCAATTTTGTGCTGATGATAAATTTGTGATATATTGAAAAATATAAAAGACATAGAAATAACAGTTTTGTGAGTATTGCATATTTATATAACCTGTATTACCTGTACACATAGATGTACATTAAGTGTATTAAAAATTGGGTTAAAAATCTTGGAGCATAATTTTAGATCCTGTTGCAGTCAATCAAATCTGATGAAAATGTACTTTGTTAATGGAGAGCCACAGTCAGCTGATTTAAAGTAAATACATAAATACATTTATTTAAATTAGGTGTTTCTTAATAGCATAACGCAAAGAGCTATTTTGTTTCTGACAAAATAGCTCTTTTGTCTCTTTTGTCGACAGTTGGCGAAGGTTGTTTCACTTGTTTAGCTGCTGAAACTTTGGTTCAAATGCAAACTTCAGTGTTGACTTCTTCACATGAAAGAGTTGGAAACAGTTGGTGTTAAAACAGCCTGTTAAATCCAGCACACATTGTGCGATTTCAAAACCCATACAGGACTTGAACATGTCATACTGTGAGAGCGCGACATAACAGTAAATCTGTAACACTGCAAATCAAGATACCACACGGTACGAGGTGCTGCTGCAGCACAATGCATCAGACAAATCCATATCTGTCCATCAGTAAATGGACAGCAAGTTGTGAAAGTTAATGCACTTATTCTAAGGGAAGCTGACAACAGTAGAAGCACAAAAGAGGAGAAGAATCAGATGTGGGTCACAGCAGCAGTCACACAGCACGATGTGCCCAGAAAATATCAGACGCTGCTTGTTACAGGTCGACTTCGGTGCATGTTTGATAAACTGAATGATCACAGACCAGCATTTTCAGCTCACTACCAGAGATTTTCTTTTACAATGAAAGATTTGCTTATGACAATTGCACAGCCTGAACCCGGCTTTTGGAGTTTACCTGGAAAATGGTTTTACTTCTTCAGCCAAAAGGCCTTGGAAAACACCTGCCAGGCTGCAGAGGAAATGAGAGCTGTGTTTTGAAAAATTCTTATAAAGGTGTCTTTACTAAAAAAAATAAAAAATAATTTTATATCCTTCTGGTGCCAAAATGAACAAAATATAATGTTACTTACATGTAATAATTCATAACTGCTTGAGTTTGCTTTATTTTGCTCAGTTCTTATTTCCACCATCCAGTCATTTTCTAAATGAAAATGAACATTTTTTTAAGTACCACTAAAGGCAGATCTACAATTGGTGCTTCTACTTTGAAAAACTGTTGACTGTTGTCAACTGTTGTGTGTAAAGTCGGCTGAGTACATTCAGTCAGTATAAATATGTTTGTAATTTTTGTTTCTTTTACTTTATGATGTTTTTTTTCTGCTGTATGATATTCTGTTGCATGATGTTTTGACATTTCCTGAGTAGGTGGTTGGTTATAATCAGATGGGTTTTTTTTCTCTCAGTTGACTGACCTGGTAAAATAAAGGCCAATAAAAAAATACTTTGGTACTTTTGCCAGTATATGAGAATAATAAGTAAAGATCAAATGGAGGTAGGAATCATTTTCTGGAAGTCTGGAAATGAAGTCACATTTCAAACAACTCTTGGTTGGAAAAAAATATCGTCCTTGTCAAGTTAACATATTTAGCTAAAAATATCTTTCTACTGTTATATAACTAGTGATTTATTCTTTCTAGCATAATGATTTGGCGGGAACCTTAGCGAAAAGCTGGCTTGAACTGTTCAGGTTACAGAAAAGCTGTGGTTATGATGCTAATATTTTCAAATAGCTGTGTATTTATTCACCGACTAATCTTTGCATTCCATTTAAACCCAGTACTAATCAAACCAAAACATACTTTTGGGGCCCTGTAGGTTCTTGCTAAGGTCTTGACGCAGGTCTTGTACGTCTTGCATCTGAATGGTTGGATGCAGAAAGTAATTTGAAATGACCTGATTGTTCAGGCACCTGATCAGAAATGATAATTCCAGCTTCATGTGCTTATTGTTTTTATAAATCTGAAAACTCTTGGTTTGAGTTTATTCAGTGGAAAAGGATATCCGTTTTGTGCTAAAAATAATTTATGAAGTTTAAAACCAATCATCACAGTTTAGCAACTGCTCTGTAAATTAACTATAAACAATATGACAACTGTGTTCCAAATCCTCATTAACAAATTAGCAGCACGGGTCTGTTATCAGTGTGGTAATTAAAATCTTTGATTAACACCACCTGGAAGAGAGGAGAATATTTTTTGTCTTCGCTGCAGGAATTGAGCTGAGAAAAGTTACAAGTACTTAGTAATGGCTTTATACTAAAACAAATTCAATAAAAAAAGTGAGGCTGATGCTCCTGAGTCGATGTTACATGCTGTATCTTTTTCTTAATTTATGATTTAGAGCCCATATAACGTTCCTGCTCGGTTTATAGCACATAGTTATAAGGTTGGCATCTGAAAATGTGAGTCCTGTGAAATAAAGTCTTTTATAATCTGCCTATAAATCTCTACCTTCATCTTGTAAAGTATGCAGTAGGTCACTTGTCATTTCTGGAAGTGTGTGAATGCTTTCTCTGTGCCGTTAACACTGCTGGTCAGTTTGTTCACACTACAAATTTGGGAGAAAGTATTTTGCAGAGAATTCAGGCAGCCTTTTCTGCAGGGTAAAGGATTCACTTCAAACACTCTATTTCTTCTTGCTGGCCTGAGAATATACAGTGAGCGTAAAATGTTTCATTCTCCAACCAGGTCCACTAACCTCTAGGCAAGTGGTGGCCTTTTTTATGAACTCACTTTACCGTTTATTAGCTGACTCGCTGACTATGGTTCCACAGAAAGAAACGTACCACGGTCCGTTTGAGTTGGAGATTTCCCAGCTGTGTTGCCATCAGAAGGCAGAAAATGCTACCGTTTTCCCCTCTTGAGGTCTGATTCATTGTCATGCACATCACAGAGGCAGATCAAGTTTCTCTTGAAGCGCCACAATAATAACAAAGCAGGCACAGGTGTTGCAGGATTTGTAAAACTGATTCATGGAGTGGACGTGTTACATGAATTCTGCATGAGTTCCTCATTTAGAGATGCATTACATTTACAATCATCCCTCTCTTGCTGTGTTGTCAGAAACCGCTCTGTCTGTGTGATTGCCACATCACTTTTTGCCATTTTTCAAGGAAATGCAAGAACCAAACAGAGGCGCAATCCCTGGGGAAAAGAGAGTTTCCTGTGGTTCTGGTTGTGCTTTGAAGTGGAAGGAATCCTTATCTGTATACGTTGCTGCTAGGAATGTCGGAGCAACAGTGCAGCCTGTGTAAGAACCTCCATTATAGCTTCACCAAATGAGATATGCTAAAGGAACCAGGATGCTTGGGTGGCACATAAACAAACACATGTTCCGGTCTTCTCCATATATCACACAGACAAGCTGTAGTGCTTCAAACAATTGATCTACACATAAAAATACAGCTGAGCGTGCTTAAACGGATCTGCCCACCGGGGGTCAAAGACGTGTCAGCTAAGCCACAGGATGGAAAGGGACGTGTGTGTGTGTGTGTGTGTGTGTGTGGGGGGGGGTACAAAAGCAGTTTTTCTGCTGACTGGAGTTCCCCTCTAGTGACCTCCATGACAATTTGAATAATTTCAAACAAGCCTCTGTAGGGAATCATAGGCTTACGGAGCAAACTGGGAGCAAGCAGCTCATCCCTGCGAGATGAAAAAGGTCCACAGACTTCTGCTGCTATCCCATTTGTCAGCGGTACAGGTGGGCTGGATTTTGACCGGGAAAACATCCTATTGAAGATGGTAATGTTTTCCTGAGGACCAGCCGCAGGAGCTATAAAACATCAATAACAGCAGTAAGCATGGCTGCTCATTTCTGGTGATTTTCTGAGTCAGATGTTTGTAGATAGATAAAATCCAATAAAAATGATTTTATATGTTTTTAGCTAAAATATATTAAGCTGAAGTTAGTACAAAACAATATTCTTGATTTGTTGCTGGTGAGTGATGGCAATGAAGATGATCCAAGAAAGAGTTTTGTTTTGTTTGTTTTTAATACAATCTGCAACCCAAAAGAGGCTCTCTAGTGAATTTGTTTTAGTTGAAATTTATTTGTCTCAGCCTCTATGCACCACACATCTAGAACAAACTTCCAGAAACCTGCAAAACAGTCAAAACACTGAGTTCTTAAAATCAAGACCAAAATCCCACCTGGTCAGAATTGCTTTTGAAACATAATAAATGAAACATTGACCAAAATATATGATGTCTGATTTTGGAGATGTCACTCATTAAAATGTAATGTTGTGTATTTTTGTGTTTTTATCATGTTAAGCACCTTGAGCCACCTTGCTGCTGAAATGTGCAATACAAAAAAAACTTGATTGATTGATTGGTTAGTACTGTAAAGAACTTTTTCCTCAGTCTCCTCTTAGTTCATCTTTTTCTATTTTTTATATATTTGATTTAAAATTGTTGTTACTGTAAAGATGTTTTTCATGTTTATTTCAATATTCTTGTTCATTGAATGTAGGCCAGAATGCTACGTGCTACTCTGTTGCCTCCCATTTATTGTAATTTGATACCATCAGCTCAGACATTTTTCCTTTTTCTCTTTGAAAAAAATTCTTCAAAGCATAAATTTACATGTGGAGTATTTTCAGTCTGATATCAGTGACACTCAGGCTCTACAAGGACTTGATTTGCTGTTTTTTTGCATCTGTTCCCATTCAGCAGTTCTGAGTGGCAGGGAGTCTTCTATAATGCTGCAGGTGCAACCAATAGATGCCGTCTGATCTCAGCTCCATAACACGAAGCTGGTATCACTTTGAAATAATGCTGCTATGTGTGATCAAATGCATAATTATAGTGAAGACTTGTAATGTTAGGACCTGCAGAACCCACCATTTATCTGGCTGAGAAGAGGCACAGTGCTTCTACAGCTACAGTTTCTCTGTGGCTGCAGAGATTTTTCTCTTGCTTTCAGTAAGTACTTTACTGCAACCTGAGCATACCTTCCCATTAGAGCTTATTAAAGTAATGTGACCAATGTTAACAGCATGGGCTTGTCTGGGGCTGTGGGAATGTGATGGATGCTCAGGCACATTGGAGACGTTTCTTCTCAGGTGTTTTTACCTTGAAGCCTTTTGTGAAAAAAATCTTAATCAGCCCAAGCAGTTTTGAACAAAGGCCAAAAAAGGTTGCTAAGATATTAGCTCAGTAGTAATCTGTTCCAAGACCATAACACTGCAAGAGAAAAGTTGGGGTCAAGTCTACATGTAATTTTTCCTTAATGAAACAGACTGAGAGAAATTACTTAGTAACACTGGCATAGTTAAATTCTCCAAATGCAAACATAAAGGTCAGTTTGTGTTTGATTTCTCTCGAAGCAGAGAACACACTTGATAGTTGGAAGAAAATGGGAAACCCTTCTTTATTGGAGTGATTCTTGGGGTTAAACCTGACAAAGTAGCAATTAAGGATTTAATAAGGAAAGCAGCTGAATGAACACAGAGGGTGGACGTCTTAACAAGGGGCAGGTGTGATGATTAGGAAATCAAGCCAGGTCTAAGGGGAGCAGAGAGAAAACATGAAGGGATAATAATTATAGACCATCATAAATCAGGATGTTTCTAAAAAATATATATTTCTCATCTGTTTCAGCAGATTTCTTTCCAGCTGTTGAGCAAAACAGACGTAAGCAGCTTATTTCAGATTTAGTTTTACTTCCCTTTATGTCTGCATAACTTAGTAAAACACACACCCACTTAGTAAAGTAGTTGAAATGCAAAAAGGAAAATAAATATTTCACTGCCCTTATTTATCATTGGTGAATGAATAAAGGGGAAAAAAAACATGTGACCACCAAACATAGAGAACTGTCTTCCAGAAAACGACTCCAAAAGTCATTCAACTTGTGACAGGTTTCAAACAGGAGAAATGACATTTAAAGAGTTTCCTGAAGGATCGTGAATTAATTTTGCTTTGCTATGTGAGATCAATGAACTGTATCCCCTCTGCTCATAAATCTGACTTGCACTACTTACTGTAGTGTTTTGCTTCACTTTGACTTTAACATAGTTTCTTCTGTGAATGAAGGATGTTTCTTTAATACCAGAGTCTATGGGATGTTATGTTGCAATTTGATAATCTGTGTCCCATGAATAAAATGCCACATTTTTCAGTGGCTTGGTAAAGATGAGTATAAATATATTGTGTAGCACCAGTGTGCAAAGTCGAGTTATATAAAGATTTCATCGTACAGCTAATGGTACTTAACAGGTGATTATTTTGCTGCTTCTTGATGATCAAAGGTAATCAGGTATTTTGGGAAATGGCATAATAAAAGTGATTGCATTGCAGTTAGCGTTATTATAGTAGCTGTGGAACAAGGAACTTGATTGGATGTGAACAGCCACTCAGTGTAACCCTAGTTTAAGGTGAGGATACTGCAGACAGATCTTTTAAGAAAATTGATGATTGGGGCATAAAAAGGTCAAATGCATCTTGAAATCTAAGCAATTTTGGTGGCACTTTCATCTGATAACTAATGCCTGAGGGAGTTGTTATTCTGGACCAGAATCACATGTATTTTTCTAACAAAAGCTTCATTCTAGGAAACTATCTTTCCTCACAAAGTAAGAGAGCAAATTCTAAATTATTTCCAGTAAATGTTCCCATTTGTAGATTTTGTTATAGAATAAAATCTTTGGAAGAAAATGCAGCTGCAGTAGCTGAAGTACTTGGCCATAGTGTTACTAGATATGCTATTGGCTGATGTATGCAAAGCAGCCAATCCAGGAACACCATTAATTTTCCTGGGCACTCACTAGCTGTACACCCAAGGGCAAAATTTGCACTTTCTTCCATCAACTTTAAATGAAAATCTTACATCGTAAATTTCATATAAACAATGTAGGAAGAACTGAGTGAAAAGCTTGATTAATATTCCCCGGATTTGGAAGAGGTTGTAAAAATTAGGTGTTTTTTTTTTTATTGTTTTAAAAAAGTGCATAACGTCAAATTGACAGTTCCAAACACAGTCATTTCCCAGTTCATGCACATTCATGAGGCGAGCGGAAGTTACAGTTTGTAGCCCAGTGTGTTGAAAATCTACTAAATATCGATGCGGGAGGTGGTGCAGAGAGCGTGAGAGATTGTTGAGACATGATTCATTGTACACATGGAAGAAATGGGGAGTCTTCATTTGAAAGTCAATGCCAAAGCCTCGACGTGCTCTGGGGGATTTAAAACCTCCAGTCAAACTTATGATGGCATCTCTCAGGGGTTCCAGGAAAACTCCCTTAATAGTTTCTCTCCTTTGCTTTAGAAAAAAAATCACTCAAGACTTGCAGCATTTACACAAACATGAACACATGCATTTCAAAGGTCTTGGAGATTTATATATGCCAGCAGGTGAAATTACTGCATCCACTTATTTTTAGATTACATCTGTGAGCGCATGAAATTGTGATCGTCATTAAATCTTATTTTTTCGTTCTTTCCATAATTTTCATTTTAGTTTCAGGCATCTGAAGGATCCAGTTTCAAGTGGAGTTTTCAGCTCAGACATCCCACAGAAATGAGTCCATTAATAACCCACTAAACACCAGGGTGTTGTACAGACGCTGATTGACTCTGCTGGCAGAAATGTTAATCCACCTCGTTTGGCTTAAACTCAAAGTTAGTAGAAAAGTGTGGCAGCTGTTGCTTACATTAATCTGAAGCTTTACAGCCCTTTGTGTTTAGATCTGCCCTTCTCTTCTCCAGCAACTCTACTCGAATGAGTTCATTGCTTCACCAGGATACTATCACATTCTGCAGCAGCCTGACCCATTGATTCTAATCAGGTGTGTCAACAGTGAAGCCTCTGAAACATGCAGCTTAGTGGGACCTGGGGACCAATGACATCTGGCTATGTCAGCAGGTGGTCATGTTGGAGGTCTCAAAATATTTCCCATGTACATATTTTGGAACAAAAACTATTGTTCCTCAGACCACTATAAATCTATGTTCACACAGCAGGCAAATGTGACCCAAATCTGCTTTTTTTCTTTTTGCCCATATGCGATCTACAGCCAACTTTTTTATGACAGTCTGAATGGTCCAATTTTTGTCTTTTTATTCTCCAAAAAATTGATTCTGTGCCACTAAATTTGTGGTACTAAATAAGATGCATATCTGATTGTTTGTTAAGCATCTGCAGTCCCAAAGGTCATGTCGCATTTTATCTGTCATTAATGTCATTGACGGGAGACATGAGTCTTAATTCTTAAGAAAGAAGTCTGTCAGTGAAGCTCATTGCCAGTCCTGACTCCTGCTGCACATCTAAACAAGCTTCCCTATGGAAACTCCAATCAAAGCTCCACATAAGACCATTGTTTTTAGTTGTGCTTCTTTTTCTTAGTTTTCTTCATCTTGTAATGATATTTACTGTTGAACAAACTTTAAAAGCGATTCACAAATGATGGAGCTCATTAATAATTCCTTAAATGGTGCACTGCTGTGTGACGTCAACATTCGTCTGGCTGGCAGGTCGCCATGGTGACATGAGGTTTTTGTACCAAAATCTCATTGTGGTTGGATTAAACTAGTATTAAAAATGGGATTTTCAGCAAAAAATTTGCATGGAGCTTCCAAGACCTACTTGAATGTAGCCTTACAGAACCAGGGACTGAAATATTTATTCTTGTTAAAGATGATTCATTTATTTTTGGTGTAGCTTAAGATATGGCTAATATTTTATATTATAAATATTTTTTTTAGCATCTTAAAAAAACTGCTGCAGACATTATTGATCTGGTAAATGCAATGAGAAACCCATTTTCTAGGGAAGAATATGGTGTGAAATGTATACAAGCATATTCTACAGGGTAAGTGGACATAATTTTAACTTTAACAAAATAAAAAAGAGGTAACATATGCTACTGCACAGTTAATCATCAACCTGCTCCTGTATATCCACAGATCTTTTGGAGCTTAAAAATTCTGAGAATGAAACTAAAACTGTATGCGTTCAAAGCTGAAAATGTGCAGGAACCTGAAAGCGTCAGAATCCGAGGGAGTCAACAGAAGTCGCAAAGTCACAAAAGTAAAGTTTGAGTGTTCACTGTTGGTCCAGAACATCACAGTGACATGCTGCTGTGCTGGTGGAACCTCCTAACCTCCTGTGAGTAGCATGTGGGCTCAGAAGTCTGCCGCAGCACTGCCATTGTTGTCAAACTCGGTGTCACTCTAGCAGAACAAGGAAGCAGGGTCACCAAGCTGCTGTCACTCATCTCTCTCTATTGAAGAAAGATGAGCAGACACTTGAGGCCTGAGATTGCTAAAAAGCCATAGCTTGCTCTTTGCCTGTGAACACTGAGTAAAATGTAAAAACTGCCACAAAGAATTTAGAGTTGAGCTGCGGATGTTGTGGATGTAAATGCAAATACCTGAGGTTAAATGTAAGACAGAATAAATAAAGTTGTTTATTGGATAATGATGCATATTTATTGAAGTTCTTGCGTGTTTACTTGCTCCAACAGAGCTGTTTCTGTGACATTCACAGGGTGTGTTCTCAAAGTCCTTTTTGTTTAATTCATGTCATGCAAAGGTCCGACTTGTCCTCATGCAACATAATGAATAATTGAAAATGCATTACACTAGAGGTGTCAAGCGAATGTTCGCACTCATAAAAATATACTTGGATTACATCTGTTCTTGCAGCCGAGTTGAAAATCTTATCTCCCCACTGCATCACAGCTACTTGATTTAAACACTCAGCCTAATTAATCCAAAACCCTCACTTTAATTGCCTTAATATATTGTCTCTCTTTCGACCTTATCTAGATTTTCTCATGACATCTATTTCCCCATAATTGATTTAAAAGGAGATGCTATCTCATTGCTGAGTGTGGGGCTCGTATTGATAGCTTTAGTGTAAACCAGCGACAGCGTCGTGATTCTCATTGTCTACGCTAATTACAGCACGCTTGATGAATTGCCTTAGCCAAACGGTATTGAACCTTTAAATTGTTGTAGAGGAGAGCTCACCATTCTTGTTTGGTTTTTGACAGGAAAAGACCAATGAAGACAGCCGACTGGTGGTGGGTTGCCATTTTAATGGTGGGGATCTCCGGGCCCAGCGCCACTGGGAGGCCCGACAAAGAGGGATTCGGGTCGCAGACCTATCGACCAGTCGTAAAATTCCGACACAAGGTATCGATTGCCTTCTCTTTCCATTTGTTGTCCATAATTACACTTTTTAGCTTTTGCAAAGTATGACGCTAATTGCACAGGGAATTTATTGATGCGTCTCATGTTTTTTTCTTCTTCAATCCACTTTATATTAATAATAAAATAATGAAAAATCATTATCCCTTCTCCACGGTGGCAGACAGTTTTTCCAGAGATATTATCAGATTAATATGAATCCCAGATGAAAAAAGATTATTTCTTTTAACTGAACATCTTAAGTAAAAGATGTAATTGAATGCTTATTGACCAAGTGATAAAGTGCAACTCCCACAGGCAAAACCTGCTGTTTTTATTAATTTCTGCTACTGCATTACAAAGCACAAGTCATTACCTTAACCCTGCAGAGTAGCTGAATGCTGTTTTTCTTTTATTTAGTGCTAAACAGATGAGTGTGTTTATTGGTCAGAAAGACATTTGTTTGGATTGTGGTCCTTCAGTTTACATTTCTCATAAGCCTCTTGCGGTTCTATTTACTGCTGAAGGCGTCTACCATGCAGTCTGACATCCACGACGTCTCAAAGTGAAGACAGGGAGGGAAATATGTTGCATTTTTGCCTTTACTTTTAAGCCTGTCTGACACAGCCAGACTAAATATTGCATTTAGCATTTATTTTAGTTGGAGGCTGGCAAGGTGGCAAAGCGGCTTGGAGATGAAAGGCAGCGGCTGTGGTTTAAAAGGTTGGTGGCTGAGAGGAAGTAAATATAACAAGGTGTCAGAAGGAGCAGATGGTGGGATCGTCATTGGAGTATATTTGAGTTTACTAAGGAGCAAAAAGAGATGAAAATCTGTTAAAAAGACATAATGGTCAGACACTTGCTGACCTTTTAAAGGAGATTTACAAAAAATGGTTTCTAATAATTTAGGCTGGGCTAGCTCTGTACTATTTTTTGACATAAATCCCTGAATATCAGGTTTATTTATTTTAACCTTTTTTATTTTTTTCTTTACATAGAGTGCCTTGAGAATAATCTATTCAAAAGTAGGCCTCGTGAAGAAGATGTTTCAAAACTGTTAATTAGAGCTTCAAGCCTAAAATGAGACTTTTTCTTTAGAATATTCTGAAGGTCACATGGCCAGATTTTAAAGCATAGAGATGCATTTGAACAATAGATTCATTATAAAACTAAGGAACATTGGTGCACAGAATCTAAGACTGAAAGTGAAGGAAGCAGCATTCATGTTTGTCTTTCCTCATCTACCATAATCAAAAACATTTCAAAAATAACCTGAGAAGATTGTTTTCTTACTAATTCTAGAAAGAAAAACAAATCCCTGGGTAAATAGCTGTGTTCTAGTCTTACATTAATTACATCTCCATATTGGTAAGAAATTGTGTAAACTATTTTAATGATGTCTGAACAACAGACATTTGAACGTCTTCACACTCAGAACCTGCTTTAAGCCATAAAACCTGCAGCAGCTGAAGGGCATTTTAAAGTTCTTTGCTGAGCAAAATCTACTGTTATCTGCAACACTTCAGTTGTAAAAATACTGTTTCCAGTGGACTTATTAAAATGGGAAATAAAAAGGGCCCCAAAATTAAGCTGTGGGAAACTCCATTTAAACCAAAACAAACATGGAAGCACATTGTTTTCAAAGCTTTATTACTTTTACCATCATTAGTAAAAAAGTTTAGAAATAGAGCAGCTATTTACTGAAACCTTTATAATTTGGAATTTTCTTAACAATACAACAAACTACAAAGTCTGGAAAATTGGTTTGGGTCAATAAAGTTCAGAGCTTTTTGTACTTTCATGAAGGAAATGAACCACTAAAAAGGCAATAGGTGGAAAAAAACTATTTAAAACAGTAAGATTGATATTTGCATTATAAATGGAACCAATATTCTCAATGTAATAAAATTTCAGATATATCTGTCAAATAATGATGTTAAGCAAGAATAGACATAAATGCTCTTTTCCTATTTTTACATGGCTTTTGCACTGAATACAGTCTCAAATAACCCTATGGTGATGCATGTAAACCTGATCTCCAATATCTTGTCACTACTTTGTGTTTCTCCTTAACTCATATATTCCAGTTTAAGTCAAAGGGAAAAAAATGTTTCACAGACTTTCATAGCTATATCTTGCAAAGCGTTTACTTTGAAGTCTGTGGAGAAGGTAATGTGATTTTCTTTGCTCCGTGTTCACAGCATTTGGCAGAGGATTTCAGAGATGGAACATTTCTCTATCAGTGCTTTAAAGTGTAGCGGATCTTGTGGGAGAAGTGTTTGGTTACCAACATCTGCAGATTCTCCCCCCAAAAATGAGCTCTGGTGAAACGAGACACCGTTTTTTTATGGGTAGGAATATGGATCTGCTTTTCAGAGGAAGGAGAAAATACAAAAAAATGTTAAGACGGATATTGACATTTTTCAAATCAACCTTGAAGCATAAGTTAGATTTTAAAATAAGTCAGGTCTTTCCTTTGAATAATTTTTTTTCCTCCAAATAAAACCTGCTGCATTTTGACTTCAAATATTGAAACACAGCCCTTGACCTGGCTGATCTGTTTTTTTGTTTGTTTTTCTTTTACTGCTTAAAGACATGTTTTTTATGTCTGATGAAATATGAAAAATAATGAATTGCCACTTTGTAATAAAATAAAATGAAGCAAAATTGTTGAAGTATTCTGGATTTGGAAATGTACATTCAATGTATACATACAGTCCTCTAAATATTGAAACTTATTTGATGATATGGGTATCTTAAACAGTATTCTGCCTCTTTTCATATGTATGACCATTTGACCTTTTTTAAAGTCTTGTAATGTTTATTTCGATCATAGGCAATAATGTTATCAGACACATGAACTGCCTTTATTCTGGTCAGAATCACCGTTTCTGCCAGGAGGACCTACATCTTTTTTTCTACTCATTATATTTTCTTTTGAAACGACTGTATTATCTCTTCTCCATTTAGCATGTATATGAAACTAGCAGGATTTTGGAATCTTACTCAGCCTTACTCTGTGACAGATGGTCAAAGACAGGCCAGGCTTGCAGAGGGGACCAAACGTCTGCAAGTTTAATACACAAAAATAAAGCAATGAGCTAAAAAAAAGAAGAAGCATTTTTAAGTTCTATAGTTCAGCTGAGTAATTGCTCACTTTCCCTTATTATTGAGAACAGACACTGTAAATATGTATACTAACTATGCACTATAATAAAACAAAAACATGTTTGTGTAAAAAAGATGATACTTTAAATAGGCACCGCTGACAGACAAATATTTACATCATTTAATTAGAGACAGTGCAACGGTGTCAGTCAGGTTTCCATCAACTTGTAGAAGGAACGTTTAAAAAGCAGCACCACAGAAAGGCGTGAGTCACCTAACTGACACAGTTTAATACAAATATCACATTTTATTATGGCTTCATCCCATTTTGGATAAGATTATTTCCCACCACAAATTTCTTGTTTGACTTTATTTTTTCATGATGTTGTGAAACAGTAATTTTCATAATGAATGTATGTCAGCATGTCGCTGGAATGTGACACGAAGTTACAAAAATGATTTATTTGCTCTTCTGCTTGAATGAAATTAATGCGTTAGGCACTTTGATTACATCCCAGAGGAATGTCATTACAGCATCTGCATACTATGATAATTTGTCTTGTGAGGGGATGGAGGTAAACTCTGCTCATCCATCTGCCTGTCGGAGCTGTAGAAATGTAAACTCCTTCTGAAAGAGAAGGCCACACTGGAAGCCCTTTCTCTGAATCCTGCCGTGTCCCCTTTGTTGCCTCTAACTGTTGGCTGGATTGCAATGAAGCTGAGGTCAGTGACTTGCCAATACAGCTGAATGAGGAGTGTAAACGTTTGCAAAGGGAAGATATTGTGTGATTATACAGTGTCTAGCTTTAAAACCCTTTTTTGCATGCAAATCTGATTACAAGTATACATTTTTCATCACTTTGAATTGCAATGAAAGAAAATGCATTTATGAGGAATGTGCTCCGAGTGACGTTTGCTGTTGGTTTGTCCCTCCCTTCGCTTTGAAGGACGGTGTGTGACGGGCATAACAGGATCAGACATGACCTCACAAGCCTCCCCACAATGACTTCAATCACCAAGAGTCACTCAGCCATAAACATCTGGTCACATGCTGTAGCTGTTTCTAAAAAAAAAATCATCCCACCACATTGGGTCAGGTGTAGGACACACATCCTGTCTGCTAATCATAACTGGTTATATATCAAACAAAGTGATAATTTCTGTTCTCAGACATCTCCTGCAAGACCTTGAATGATATAAAGAGTCGACAGCCTAATATTGCCTTGTCATGGGAGGTTAGCTATAATTTACAATTTAGGAAAATCTGCCAGCCTTGCTTGACACAAGTCAGGAAAGCAATTTCTGCAAGTTTGTCGCGTTTAGATCAAGCTATTATGTCAGGACAAACAAAATGGAGGCCAGGACAACTGAGTGCAAAGCCCGACAATCCAGCTCTGGCTTAGCCACATGGCAAATCTAGATTAGCAGGGGATAACCAGAGAGATGAAGAGGGAGTGGGCGGAGAGCACACAAGATTGAGATAAAGAGGCTGGGAACAAGAGAAACCAAAAAACTCGAGCGAGAAATGGATTGATGAGTACAGACGTCAAAAAGTCGTTTTTATTTTCAATATGACTGCTGTCCATTCTTTAAGTCTTCTCCTTTACTGGTCAGTTTGAGTTACTGATATTGATTTGCAGCACAATTTACAATTCCAGGTTCCATATCTATTTTTTTATGCCATTACATTTTTATTCAACTATAAATGTATTTTAGCAATTAAATTCTAAAAATGAAACTTCCATATTTAATTCTCACAGTAACATGTTTTATGTTTTTACGAAAAGTCAAACCCCAAAATGTCTTAGAAAATCACCATATTACAAGAAATGGTTAATAAAAGAAAACTTAAAAAAAATAATAAATACTGTTTTTTTGAAAGGTATATGTACTGGAATAGTTCAGCCTGTTTTGAATTTTGACTAAAAGTCAAAGCTGACTTTGTCAAGAATGAACCCTTAACTTTCAGGCCTAAGCTAAGTGATTTTGCTCACTCTTTAAGCACAGTGGAGATAAAAGCATGTCTTGGTAATTTTGGTGTTGCCTTTGCTAAGTCTTCTTGGAAAAGAAATTTTCATCCACCTAAATCTTGTCAGCATGGAGTTACCCAGGATTATTCAGAAAAGGGCTGGACTGAATTTGGACATGATAAGCAGTGAAACACTAGACCTCAAGTAATCTGGATTTTTCTGCCTCTTCACTCGTTCTCCAGATTTCTGGATCTTGAATTTTAAGTGAAATCATCCTGGTGAGATGCAATTTTGTTTTGGAAATTGTTTAACACAAGGAATCAGGACTAAAAATCAACGCTGGACTGTTTCCAGGATAATCCCATTTCCCAGATGTCTAACAGTGTTTTTGTTGTTTTTTTAACTGGGTAGAAAATAAATTAATCTAATCAGAAATATCTGTAGTTGGTGATAAACTGGTATCCATTGATTTAAATGCGAGCATGCTTGAGTTCCAGTAGTAGAAATTGATGTACATAATTAAGAGTTTGTGGAGAACTTAAGACCAGAAGCAGTTGATTAGAATGACAAATAGAACAGAAGGCCTGCAGGAATGAGATGAGCTGTGGAAGACGTGGAGATGGACGTGGTCGGTCAGCCGGTTAGTTTGTTGCAGGGCAGATGAAACAGAAGTTGTGCAGCTGGGTGTTTCCATGTCCCCAGAGTCTCGGAGCAGAAGGGGCCACGCTGCCAGTGGCTCTGGGGAAATCATTCTTTTTAAACAAATCAAGTGTGAACACTGTCTGCAATATGCAAATGAGCCTCTTTTGAAGTTTTTCTTTCCTGTTGTGCAAATCTAAATGTCATCTCCTATAGAGTTGTTGTGGGGCAACCAGCATGGTTCAAAGAGCAACAGGCACTTTCTGCTCCTCTTCCTGTTGTCTTGTTTGCTTAACAATGTTTTGGGAAAATAAAGGAATGGATTTGCAGAAGAAGGTTATTATTACTGTTCATAATGTTTTCTTTATTGCATCATGTTGATTTGGTAAATAAAAACTGTGGGTTATGAAAAAAAGCCAACTTGCTCCTCTTCTGTTTTTCTGGTAATTGGTTTCCCAGGTTCCAAACGACTTTATTCAGGACCAGTGTGGGTTTAATAATCATTTCTACTTATTTAATTCAGTTACCAAGTTTAGAGGCAACTTTTGTTTCCAAAATGCAGAAGTTGTTCCTAAATCTCCATGGTGTGTGTTAACATACTTGTAAATTTAGTAGTAAATGTGATTAATATGTTTCCAGCTTTCGATGCCAGCAGAGCATGAACAGTGGTATTTTAGGAAGTCTACACATAAAACTTAAATATTAAAACTCAATTTCTGTGGGTGTTTTTGACTCTTATTAGAATTTGATTAGCTGTAGCAATTCCACATTTGCAGTTCTAACTAGATTATCAGATATTTCTCTACTATGAACATTACACACTATTGCAGCATTACTTTAGGAAAGGATATAACATTTCTAAACTTTAGCGTCACTGAGTCCTATTCATCTTACAAAAACTTAGCTCATTACACGAATATTCAGCAAAAATCCTTAGAACTGGCCAATTCGGCTGTATTTGGCAGACTGCAGCCCATTACTGACTGTAGACTCATTGCTAAATGCATCCTCTCTATAATAATTCCCTGCAAGAACTAGTAAAGTCTTTTTACAAGACTAATGAGCTATCAAAATTCGGCTGAAGAGAAATCAAATATTTATGCTTCTTTAGCCTTGATAGAAACATTTTTCCACAACTTCATCCAGCATCTAAATGTGGAGGTTTTCTACCCAGCCAGCATGCCTATGTGGGCCCCATATGGGAAAAAGGAGGGCTGCCAATATGGGCCCCAAATGGGTTTGTCCTCGGGTTCCGTGGTGGCCCCACATGGGCTTGCCCAGGTAATTTAGATGGGTGCTGACTGGGTTTTGAGTGGGGCCCACATGGGTAAC